>QEPC01007613.1:54851-66710 GCA_003113815.1 Sphenodon punctatus
GTTAGCAATAACTTCATTAAGACGAGTTAGTGAAATAGCAGTCATAATAATCTCAGAACCATATTTGCAGATTTTCCAAGACAGAATAGATATTGCTTTACATCCTAAATTCCTACCTAAGATAGTATAAGTAAGACAGTTGTGAGAATGTGGCTCTTTTTACACAGGCCTCTCCCACCCATGAACATGCAGAAATCTGCATGTTCATGGGAGGGGGAGCCCTGTGTGAAAGACGCGGCGTAAGCGCCTGCAGTGGGTCGGAGTGTATGAACGCTCCCACCTAACATGCATCCCCGCTCACTCCCCATCTTGTCCCCACGCACAGAGCAACCGAGGAAAATGGCGGTTGCTCCATGGGTGCAGATGAGTGGGGGGTTAGTGGGGATGTGTGTGCGGCCGTGAGCATGCCCCGCACCGGGGCGCCCACAAACCCACCACCACTCAAAGAAGAACAGAAGATTGATGCCTTGTAAACTAGGTTCTTCGAGATGGCTCGAAACATTCTCACAACACCCACCCTTCCAGCCTTGCATGGAATTTTCTTATATTCCTAGAAAGGGTTGGAAGGAACTGTCATTGTGAGGGAGAAAGTGGTTTTTATACTAGAGGAGCTCAAGACCATCATGTGGTCTATTATTTGAATATGGTGAGCATGAAGAACCCAGTTGTGATAATGTAGAATCCATCTCGAAGAACCTTCTTTACAAGGCAGCAATCTTCTGGTCACTCACATGCGGAGGAGTTGTTTGTAAACAAACAGCTTTATCTCCCAGTCCCATGGTGTCCCCATGTGCTGCTGCTGCTGCAGCACTACTAGCAGACAGAGGCAGGTGAGGGATGGGGAACCCCCCCACCTTCAGTCCCCACCCAGCCCCTGGATTCCCCTTCATTGTTTGTAATCACAGAACACATGTGTTGCTGGAGGAAAGCTAGAATGGTTGCCAACCGGATGTTTTTGCTCTCCTGACTCCCATTGAACAGCATAGGCATTGTTCAATGAGAATTTGCTACCAGCTTAACTATAGGGTCGTGGCCCCTATAATTTAACTGTCATTACTGTTAGAGTCTCCCTTTCTGCAGGGGTGCTGTTTAGGACTACCATGCCTATGGATTTTAACCTGACATCTCTGGGCTCAGGGTGAAGTCCTGATTTCTCTGGGTTATCTGGGATTTAGGGCTTACATTCGCGTTTTGATAAAACACAAATGAAAAAGAGCGACCTTTCCAGGCTCCATATTCAAAACACACAATTTCCTGAAAAACATGGTATCTGAGGTTTCAAACTAGGAACACGTATCCAGCTTGGAGCCAGATGCCCTTTGACTCTCAACTGCCTGTTTGGGGAGCCTGCAGTGAGCCCTCCCCACCTGTGGGGACCACTGCTGCCTCAGAACTGCAGTCTCCAGTAAAGACAGGCAGAGCCTCATGGCACTTCTGTGCCCAAATAACCCATACACAGGGATGTGTATCCATTGGTGGCAATGGGAAAAATGTAGCAAAGATGGTTAAAGATAGAAATACAAATGAACAGGAATACTAAAGCACAAATACAGATACAAATACTTGACCCCATGCACAGTCCTATCCAGGATGCTTGGATAACCTGAAGAAATCGGGGGCTTTAGGGATTGGTGTGGGATGGGGTGAAGATGCTCTCCTTCCCCCTTTTTCTGCCACCTGTGATGGGTAGTGATGTCAAAGTTTCAAATGAGGCGTGGCCATGTCAGAAAGAAGTGGAGGAATCCATTTGCTCATGTATTTCCAGTGTGGCCCTGCTCCTTCAGGTCAAAGCTGTGGGGAAGGTGGCAACTCTAGTGCTGCTGCTTTTCTTCCAGGAGGTCCTGGCTTTGTGCAGGGCTGACACGCCTGGCCCAGCTCATCTGAGTCACTGTTTTGGTCACAGAGCTGCCTGCCATGCCTTGCCGGGCCAAAGGGGGATGAGGGCCAAGCCAGCAGTGAGTGCCCCCTGCCCATGCTATGGGAAGGCAGCAGCCACTGTGCAGGCCTGCACCTGCTACTGCCCTGTTCACTTCAGGGAAGTGTGCTGTAGGGTGTGGCTGATCGGATTTGGGTGATGGAGACACCCTGACTGTTTATCCCCAGGACACATACTGATTCCCTCCCATCCAATCCCATGGTCCCCCTCTCAAGCACACACAAAAACATAGTGTTGCCCTCTATGTATATTTTCCCCCAGGCCACTTATGAAAAATACATGTTGCAGGGCCTGCATTGGCACCAATGCAGGCCCTACAACATGTATTTTTCATAAGTGGCCTGGGGGAAAATATTCGTAGGTGGCAACAATACAAACACATGGTCCCACCTCCCTGGTCTCCCCCAGACACATACAGACACTCTCAATGGAAAATCTTACCATCATTTTCCACATTTCTTTCAACATAAAATCTTCAGGGGTCAGGGCTCTGCATAACAGACACTGCGGTTCCATATGTTAATGCATATGGTGTTATCTCTACTTTGCCCTTGGGCCCTCCTAAATTTATTATTAGTTATTTTTTTATTTATACCCTACCCTATCCCCAAAATGGCTTAGGGCAGCTTACACTAATTTTAGACAACATCTTCACATAAAACACGTATAAAATAAATCCTACCCCGCCAATTCCCATCCATCCCTCTCACTTGGGGTCCCTCCCCCAGCCTAGAGTCTCCTTTTATAACAATTAAATAACAAACAAACACCAATACATATAAAACAAAAGTAAGAAAATTCTTCATTGGGGGAAAAAAAGTTTCTGAAGCATGCCCAACCATCCAATCCTGTCTCTCATCCAGAGGCATCCCTCCCTCCCCACCCACCCCTTCCCAGGCCCTTCCTGATCACAGAAAGGCAGTGGCTAACCCTCATACATCTGCACCCTATTCTCCTCTCTCTCACTCAGGGATGTGAGTTCCATGCACACAATCCCATCTCTTTTCCTCCTCCCCTATTTCCCTACATAAATAGTAGAGAGAGAGTCTGGTTGCTGTGTTGGTATCGAGTGACAGAGGTGGAGACAAAGTAGCTCAAATGATATCTTTTATTGCACCAATGATTGTCAGTAGAAATGTGCAAGCTTTTGGACCTCACAGGGTTCTTCCTCAGGCAAGTAGAGTCACCTGGGACCGACACGACAACCACACACCCTACTTGCCTGAGAAAGGACCCTGTGAGGTCTTGCACATTTCCCGCGACAATACTTGGTCCAATCATTTGAACTACTTTGTCTCCATCTACATAAATGGTGGCAAGCATGCTTCCATAGTAGGGGTGGGTTGAAACAACAATTCCATTTTCGTGGAACATTTCTGCAAAAATGGAACAGTTGCCCTGTTTTTGGACCAGAATTTAAATCGGAAAAGATTCTGATCAGAATCTTGATTTTAAAAAAAACAACAAAAAACCCACCCAAACCAAAGAACAGCCATTTGCACGTGCACAAAATGGCACTGCCCAATATTCAAGATGGTGGTGTCGGTGCCCTTTTGGGTATGGGCAGGTCATGCAAAATGGCCACTGGCAGATTTACGCATGAGCAAACGGCTGCCTTGTGTATTCCTGTCTATTTGGAAATCGAAACAAATGATTGGACTGATCATTTGCTCTGATTTCTGATTGGACGAAATGTCCAGTTCTGATAGAATGTCAGACATGAAAGCTTTGTCTTCACCTCTAGCCATCGGCTTGCGGACCCCGCATTTGAGGCTCTGTGGACCTGTAGTTTATGCCAGCGTTGCTCAGACTCATGTTGTCATTTCAAGGTTATTCATGGACCCTATGCATTGTGGGCTCCTGTGGACCCCTCCCCCTGCAACTCTTGAGGCCCGGTGTGACTGCACAGTCTTCAGTGGCCTAGATCGAACCCTGAATGTAAAGATTGTCCAGAACAATAAAGCGCTGCCTGGGTGGGATGCCTGCTACTTATCCTCCAAGCTAAAAACTACGGATCTAAAACATTTGTCAGATGTTCCCCCATTCCCTGGTAAAGATGTGCTGTTTAATCAATAAAAATGAATAATTTAAATTCAATATCTCCCTGTCACTATCAATAATACTTTTGTGAGTGATGTATTACTATGGTAATTCAATTTGTCAGACGCTGCCAGCTTTACATGACAGTTTGTTAAAGTTGTAAACTTAATTTACTGTAGGCAGTTGACTTGGGCTGCTTGAATTACATTGATGTTTTATCTTAAAAGCATTGATTTTCTTTAAAGTATCCTTTGCTGCCTTTGTGTTTATTGCATTAATAATAAGCAAGTGCAGGTAAGGAAAACTGGAGAGGAAGCTTTTTTCTACGGGCTGGAGTCTGATCTCATGTCCAAATGGCTGGATTGAGCCGGATTTGTACTGGGGTAACTGAGATCAGAAGCTGGCCTTCTGTGTTTTTTCCTCTGAAAGGTTTTGGAGGATTTTGTTCTGGAGGATACAGATCAAGAATCTGAATTTTCTGTGTCTTGTTTGTAACCAGGGAATGTTTATTATGTGGTTGCCTTCAAGGTCTCTGTAACAGACGTCCCCTAAGTCCTTGCAGGGTCAGGTCCGACGGGGCCCATGGTAAGTCCCTGTAATGGTGTAGCCATGAGGAGCTGGCCTGCACTTCTCCCAGTAAGGAAGGGGTTAATGTGATGGCGGCGATCAGCAATTAGCCCTGGTCAAACATGACTGGGAAAAGGCCAGGTCAGGTGCTCAGGGCTGGGCGTATAAAGGGCAGCAAGACCACCAGGGAGAAGGCAGAGAGCAGCAGAAGTTGGAAAGGTGGCAGCCCTGTGTGGGGAACTGGCTGGCTAAGGTGGCCGCTGAACAGCACCAAGGAAAGGTGCAGGAGGACAAAGTGTTGGAGGGAGCAAGGAGAAGGGCTACAACAGCAAAGCAAGTTTATGGCTTGGAACCCAGAGAAGCGGGGGCGCTCGCCAGAAAGAGAGGGAGGCTGTTTCAGTTGTGTTATACGCCATGTATGGAACCCCCTGTAAATAAACACTACTGGGGGATAGGAACTCTGGCCTGGTGTAGTGGCATTTGGGTGACTGGATCCTGCAGACACTCACCCTGGCTGGCCCTGTGTTTACAGCCCCGTATACGAGACCGACCAAGAAACAAAGGAGCCAGATTTCTTCTTCAGGCGGGAATGAGAAGGTTGGAACTCAGGATGAACTAAAATATAAAGGTTTGACGAGCGTCGTGGTCAGTTAGTATTTGAAATGGTAATTAAGAAGCAGGGATGCAGAACTTTTCCCCTACCAGGAGCCACTTTGAAAATAAGTTCTAGCTCTATGGGCTGGATAGGGCTTGGGGGCAGGGTCGTGCTCAAAAAAGAGAGGTTCCAGTTCATGGATCTAGGCCAGGGATCCATCACCTATCCTGGAGTGCCTCCCTTCATAGCTGCTGTCTTTCCTTCAGCCTGCTCTTTCAGTGCTTGAAAATAGGATGGCCATACTTCCCCTTCAAAACAGGACACTTATGAAAAATACATGTTGCAGGGCAGCATTGGTTCCAGTGCAGCCCTGCACCATGTATTTTTTAATGTGTCCTCTTTTAAAGGGGAGGTATGGCCACCCTGCTTGAAGGTAGCGACTGGAACCAGGGGGGACAGAATGGGCTGCGCACAATGCTTCTGCAGCCAACTGTAGGGAGGGCTGAAGGTAGCAGCTGTGACCGGGTCTGGAAGAGGTGCCAAGACTGAGTCCGGGCAAGCCCTGACGCAAACCAAGCCATGCTCCAGCCCATCTATCCAATTTGCTTGAAATTGCAGGATCAACGATACTAACACGGTCTATACACCGGCCTCTCTCAGCCTCCGTTCTCCATCTGTAAACTGGGAATTGTAATAGGGACAGGCTGCCTGGGAGAGCCTGGCCGTTTAAGGTGCTAGCGCTGGCCTGAAAGGCACAGGCACGCCTGCTTTTATAGGATTGTGTTAAGGAAAGGTGCCAAGACGCAAACCCAGAACAAGGACAGTGCCTTAAGTAAGCATACGGGTGCAAGCCTCCAGAGTCTGGCTAACTGCGTAAGGCCAGCTGGGCTGGGTGTGGCCAAGCCAGCCTGGAAACTGGAATAGAGACTGGAGCTCTCAGTCAGGGAGAGGCAGCAGCCTGGAAGAGCTCTGCCTCACAAGAGAGTGCCAAGACGCAGGAGCTGGGAAGGGCAGGCTCTTCCTCAACCAAGGCCCAAGAGAGCAGTGAAAGAGGCAGGAGCCAGGCAGGGCTTTGCCCCAGATGCTGGCTGCAGGAGGCCAGAGAGGGGTGTGGGCTGAGTGGTAGGTGCCTGCATAAAGGACTGGAAAGGAGACTGGTGTCGGGAAAGACCATGTCTGACCCGGAGGACCAGAGGGGTCCACGTCGAGGGGCACCCTTACCTTGCCTTTGGGGACTTTAGTATATAGATGGCAGAGACGGCAAAAGATTGAAGCCGAACTCGATTGTAAAAACATGTTATTTAAGACCCTTTTCAAATGAGCGTGGGTGCATGGGGGGACGGGTGGGTGCCATGCTGGGTGGGCGCTGCACAGTGTGGGCCACCTCCACGCACGGAGACAAATACCTCCGCGTGTGTGTGTGGGATCGGTGGAGCACGCACGCATCCTCACACACTGGCCGCGGCAGTTAAATTGACGCCCCCCCACCTGCACAAGCCGTCACCCACCTGGGCGAAGGAGGAGAGGGCATCCCTGTTAAAAGGGCCTGAGAAAGAATGTGGACTTTGCTCTTCAGGAGCCAGATCCTGAGGGTACTTGCCTAGGGCCTAGCATACCCTTTTACAAGAATATTAATGACCTACCTCACAGGATTATTGTGAATGTGAACTAGAGAAGGATTGTAAAGCACTTTGAATGCTGAAAGTGCTGGGTAAATGATTAACAATAATAATAGCATATAGAACACCAGCGTTTTGATTTACAATATCATTTTGCACACAAGGCTATCTAAAATATTTTCCCGTTCATTTCCACGATAGAGCCCCTAATCAACGCTGTGTCCAGGCCCCCACATTCCTTAAGATGGCCCTGAAAATTCTGCCTGAAGATTCTCCGGTTTGAGCTAAAGATCAAAGATCTGAAACTGAGGGTAGTAAAAGTTTCAAGTACCGAAAGAGAGACAGGGAACACACACCGATTAGTAAATGACCTAGGTGCCACCTACACATGTACTACCATTTCATCTTGAAGAATACATTAAGCCATGCTGCAGTTCGCCAGGGTGAATTTTCATCTTCCTGCCAATTCACAGAAGAAAAAGGTATAAAGTACGTTGTCCTCACAACCCAAAGCATCACTGCAGTCATCAAATTACTGATCTCACCCCACCCAAAAGATAATTACTATGATTGCAGTCTGGCCACAGAATGAAGCAGGTGAGGAGAAGTCAACAGGAATGACAGCAGACTGCCAATTCTGCAAAGAATCCCTCGTCCGTCAGTCACGCCTTTCCGTCTGTGTGAGGAGCTAGTTTTTGAATCCCCAAGCTTTCTGCTCTCCTCCTACCCCCTTGTCAGAATTACTGTAATGGTTTGGTTATTCCTTTCAGTGCCGCAGACAAAAAACCTATCATTTTAACAAAATGTTTTATAAAGTTATTAAGTTTTGCTTTCAAAAGCTGGCTGTTTCCCTGAAACATGTTGTTATTCACAATGGCTTTAAACAGAATCTATTTCCCCCCCAAATGCTTGAGCACCAGTCGAGCATTCTTTTCATCTTCTGCTGTTTGCCCATTTTATTTTATATACAAGGTGGGCTGTATTTGTCCAAGCAGCTCAGTAAAATATGACCAATCCACAGACTAAGAAACTTGATTTACTGAGCAGTCGGTCTCCCCAGTCCCTGGATTAAACAAACAGCGGGGCAGAGGGGTGGGGATCACAGGTGCAGAAATCTGGTCATTGGAGAAACTCTGAGAAGATTAATGAAATGGAAGTGCAGGGAAAGGAGACGATAGTGGAATCACTGCGAGGCTGATTGCCTGTGAAGGTGTGTGTGCATGCCTCCTCTTGACTTGCAGATGTGTGCAAGCATCCCCTGG
The DNA here is from genome assembly GCA_003113815.1 of Sphenodon punctatus. NCBI lineage: Eukaryota > Metazoa > Chordata > Lepidosauria > Sphenodontia > Sphenodontidae > Sphenodon > Sphenodon punctatus. Next base: position 62,871 of record QEPC01007613.1, read on the forward strand.
AATGAAAGCTGCATAGAAGCACCAGAAAGAAAGGACAGAGTGTTTCTTTTTATTTGGAATCATAATGTTTGTTTGGTTATTTTAAACGTATGGGCTGTTCTTTCCCTAAGACTTGAGATGGATTACAACAAATGTGTATAAAATATACAGACATACAAACAATTAAAAATTCCCAGCTCCAACCCCTAACCCTGCCTGCCAAATGCTTGGACAAATAAAAAGGTCTTGTGTCGCATAAGAAAAATGCTCAGAAGAGAGTTCCACGGCTGCGGATCAGGCACTGAAATTTCTCTCTGTGTGGTCCTGTTGTAGGTCCTTGATGTGCAAATGATACCTGTAAGAGGGTGCTCCCAGAGATCACAACAGGACGCAAGGGAGGAGGCTGTCTTTCAGGTATGTGGGGCCCAGGTCATTTAGAGTTTTATAGGTCAAAAGCAGCACGTTGAATTGTGCCCAGAAAGCTATTGAGAGCCTGGCTTAGCCTTACTGGTCTCACCTTTCTATAGAAAGAGGAAGTGCGATTGCTGTGTTAGTCCCAAGTGACAGAGGTGGGGACAAAGTAGATTGAATGATATGGCTTATTGCGCCAACTATTATTCCACCAACAAATAGTTGGTCCAATAAAAGATATCATTTGAACTTCTTTGGCTCCATCTCTATAGAAAGAGTCCCCAACAATCACCCTGCCCTGAGATCTTGACAATTGGGCAGTGGAGCAAGTCACCAGAGGAATTGCAGCACCCCTATTGTTGGACATTTTAAAAAAACAAGCTTGAATGACTTCCCCCCCCCCAGGCAGGGTTCAGTGCAGGGCACTAGTTGACCATTGCCAGCCCAAATGTCTATGGTTCCATGATCCATATCTATCTTCTCTCTGGGCAGAATGGTTGGCTTCAGGCCCCTGGAGAAGTCAGAGGTTGCTACTGTCTTTTCTTCTTGGCCAGATGTTGGGCAGGCAAGGGCAGTGTTGGGTAGGGGTGTGCAGAAGGCACCCCTTTTATTTTTGTTTGTCAAAAAAGATTTGTTTTAGTATTTTTGTTGAAAAATCATTAGTTTTAAATTTCTTTTTTGTTTTGTTGAATATTAAAAAATAAAAAATACTGTGCATGACAAAAATGGTTGCTGGACCATTCTGTGCATGCAGATCTTTTTCAAAATTGTGTTGGCAGTACCACCCCCATTTTGGAAAAGAGCAGCTGGTTTGTGCATGTGCAAAATGGTCAATGCATATGTGCAAACTGACTTCCTTTTTCCAAAATGGTGGCGACACGGCCGGTGCCATTTTGATAAATGGCGCACATGTGCAGGATGGTCCAGTGGCCATTTTGTGCACATGGAGTGATTTTTTAAAATAATAATAATAATAATAATAATAATATAATTAATAATAAATTAAGATGTCCAACAGGGCTGTTCTGCAACTGTGCACCGGAGGCGGGGGCATTTTTTATTTATTATAAAATTTGCATGCCGTTCCCTCCTGCTAAAAGCATCTCGGGGCAGCTAACATATTAAAACAGATTAAAAAACAACAATAATACAGTTAAAAACCCCACACTAAAACAAATTACCCCCTACCCCACCCTATTCCAATCCACCCAGCCCATCTCCCTTCAGAAAGGCACGGTGGAAAAACCAGGTCTTACATTGTCTATGGAAAGAGGGCAGGTCGGTGGTCAGGCAGACCTCTGGCAGGAGGGAGTTCCACAGCTGTAGCGCGGCCACAGAGAACGCCCTCCACAAGATCGACACCCGAGAAACCCGGGGGACCTCGAGGAGGGCGCCCCTGGCCGATTGCAGGGGCCGATTCAGGATCCAGTGGGTGAGGTGGTCCTGCAGGTAGGTGGGACCCAGGCCATTTAGGGCTTTGAAGGCCAACACCAACACCTTGAATTGGGCCCGGAAGACTATTGGCAGCCAGTGCAGAGAGTGAAGCACTGGTGTAATGTGCTTGCATCAGTCCGTCCCCGTTAGGAGATGAGCCGCCGCATTCTGCACCATCTGCAGTCTCCAAACCAGCACCAAGGGTAGTCCCACACAGAGTGCATTACAGTAGTCCAGTCTCGAGGTAATAAAAGCATGGATGATTGTGGCCAGATCCGAGTCACAGACATATGGCTGAAGTCGACGCACCAGATGTAATTGGTGAAATGCCCCCTTCGCCACGGCCGCCACCTGGACATCCAGGCAGAGCTGCGGGTCCAGGAACACCCCCAGACTCTGAACCTGAGATACCAAGGCAGGATGAACCCCATCAGTGATGGGGCCACCATTACCCCGGCCTTCCCCACAACCATCACCTCTGTCTTGTCGGGATTTAACTTCAGGCGGCTTGCCCTCATCCAATCCCCCACAGCCGTCAAACACCGGGTAAGCACCGAGACTGCCGGGCCTGAGTCAAATGAAAAGGAGAGCTATAGCTGGGTGTCATCAGCATATTGATGATACCGTATTCCAAACTCCCAAACAACCTCCCCCAAAGGCTGCATATACACCTTGAACAAGAGAGGGGACAGGATAGAACCCTGCGGGACTCCACATGTCAGGCCCTGGGGAGAGGATGAAAAATCACCCAGGACCACATGTTGGATTCTCCCAGTCAGGAACCATTCAAGAGCAGTCCTGCCAATCCCTGCCTGGTCCCGCAGCCGAGTCACCAACAACTCATGATCAACGGTATCAAATGCAGCTGAGAGATCTAACAGGATCAACAGGGTTGAACGACCTTGGTCCAACTCACGGAAGAGGTAGTTGACCAAAGCCACAAGTGCAGTCTCCATGCCATACCCCCAATGAAAGTCAGACTGTGAGGGATAGAGAAAATTAATCCAGTTCAGATGCTCCTGCAGCTGCCGGGCCAGCACCCGTTCAGTAAACCTTCCCTAAAAAGGGAAGGTTAGAGACCGGCCAATAGCTAGCCAGGATGCCAACATCCAATGATGGCTTCTTGAGTAGGGGCCACACCACAGCTTCCTTGAGACAGTTGCATTGACAATCCCCACCAGCAACGACCCTAATGTCTCCCGGCTGGCCTTGACCAGCCAGGATGGGCATGGATCTAGTTCACAATAAGTGGCTTGACCAGTCCCAAGAGCATCCTCCGCATCTGAGGGTGACACATCCTGAAATTAATCCCACAAAACAGGACAAGACGGGGCTTCTACTGCCTCTGGCTCAACTACTGCTAAAAATGTTGCATCAAAACTGAGGTGGATTTGAGCAATTTTATCCACAAAAAAGGCCACAAACAAATCACAGCGAGCATTTGATGACTCTAAATCCAGGCGGAGGGAGGCTGGACTGACCAGCCCCCTCACCACCCAGAAAAGCTCAGCTGGGTGGGACTTAGCGGACGCAATGAGGGCAGCAAAGAAACTTTCTTTGCTGCCTGCACCACCACAGCATAGGTACGCAACCAGACTCTATGCCACAATCAGTCAACTTCAGCACGTGACTGACGCCACCGTTGCGCTAACTGCCACCCTTCCCGCTTCATCCGCTGCAGCTCCTTCTTATACCACGGGGACATGCATTGTCGGTGGTTCGGGAGCAGACTCCTGAGAGCCACCCGGTCGATGGCCTCTACCAACAAAAAATTCTGCATGGTCAAGAGGTCATTGAGTGAGCGGCCATCGAGATCAGAGGTAACATCTGCTAGAGCGGTCTGGAACCTTCCAGGTTCCATAAGCCATCGGGGGCAAACCATCCTAACTGGTTCTGCACCCTCCCGGGGGCCAACGTACACCAGAATACCAGTCTGAAGGAGATAATCATCTGTCCATGACAAGGGCACTGATGACTGTAGCAGGGGGTCCTCCCAGGGCCACACGGGAAGACCCC
>QEPC01007613.1:75086-111719 GCA_003113815.1 Sphenodon punctatus
AGCTCAAGCTCAACATGGCCAAGACTGAACTCCTTATTTTTCCTCCCTCCTCCTCCTCTCCCGCTTCCCTGTCCATCCGCATCGATGGAGTCCTGTTCCCCAAGCCCGTAGCTTGGGCTTCATCTTTGACACTCATCTTTCCTTTAAGCCTTACATTGACTGTTGCTAAGTCCTGCCGCTTTGCCCTCCATAACATCGCTCGGATCCTCCCCTTTCTCTCTTATCTCCTCTGCCAAAACCCTTGTTCACGCCATGGTCATTTCTCCCCTCAATTACTGCAACCTTCTCCTTGCTGGCCTCCCTCGCTCTCACCTGCCCCCCCCTTATCGCAATCCAAAACTCCGCTGCCAAGGTCATCGACTCAGCCCATCGCTTTGACCACGTGCAGCCTCTCCTCTCCTCGCTTCACTTGCTTCCCCTTCCTGAACGCATCCGGTTTAAACTCCTGGTATTCACCTATAAAACACTTCACAGTCAAGCTCCCCCTTACCCCTCAGCCCTAATCTCCTTACACACTCCTGCACGCGCCCTCCGCTCCTCCTCTGTCCCCTCCCTCACTCTCCCTCATCTCCCATGCTCCCCTAACCGCCTTCGTCCCTTCTCCCTCGCTGCCCCCCGTGCCTGAAACTCCCTCCCTACCCACATCCGCCTCGCCTCCTCCCTCCGCTCCTTCAGATCCCTCCTCAAGACCCACTTCTTCTGTGCCACCTTTCCCAATGCCTGCTAGTTGCTTTCCCCCAATTACTTACGGTCTGCCTTCCTTTGCAGACTCCTGCCTAACTGTAACCAAGCCAAACACATGCACCTGAGACTTCGCAGATGCTTGCATGTTTGTTTGCTTCTCCCTTGTCTTCCCTTTGTCCCCTCTCCTTGTCGCCCCCTCCATGTCTTTTTAGATTGTAAGCCATAGGCAGGGACTGCGTCTTTATCTTTGTTCTGTAAAGCACCAGGTACACTGCTTCTGCTATACAAATGTTTATAACAATTAACAATTAACTATTAATTAATAATAATTAATAAAGCTCAGGTGTCAAAATCCCTAAGCACATGTTTGGCCATTGTGTGTAAGTACCATAACAATCCCAATTTGGCCACCTGTTGAACACGCGATGTGAACACCATTGCATCACAAGGACAATTTGTGTGTTTCGGCTGAACATGTGACCAACATTGTGTCTAACGATATCACATGGCATATTAGCAGGTACAACACGGGGAACAAGGTGGCAGGGCTTGCGTGCTGAGATCAGGTGGTGAGGAAAACACCGATTTGTCCCAAGATGGGCTGTGTGTCTAAGCAGCACCACATGGTGAACAACACAGGGCCAAACACAGGGTTCATTCAGACACCCACTGAAGTTATGTCTAGACACTCAAGGATTCAGCCATAGTCTCTATCTGAGTTTGAGAAGGATGAACTGTCCCCTGCTTGAGTTTTGGCATTGTTCCCTCTAAGGTGTGCCAGCTGGAGAGAAACTCTAGACACAGATCAACTGTAGCCTTGGACAATGTTCTCCAACCTGAGACACAGGAAACTGGGAGTCTCATTTCCACCAACTGTGTTTACAATACACCTCACCCTCTTTTCCTTTCAGCCAGTGCCTTGCTTTGAGATAAGGAACTGAGAACTGCCACCTTATTTTCTAAATAAGCTAACAAAGAGCTGACACAAAATGGCACAACGAGGAACAGGATCCAAGACTACCCCAAAGTGTGGCTACCCATATTACTAATGCTGCTGCCACATCCTAGCAAACAGGTATTAACCTTATATTACTCAGTCTTTCTTTAGCAGATGAATTAGAAAAACTGTCAGCTGTTGCATCTGTACCTCAAGTGGTAGAGCTTTGAAAAAAGAAATCTAAAAGGCAGGGGTTTATGTTGGCTTAAGTAAGAGGATATCAGGGGTGGGTGTGACTGACTATTTTTTAAAGTTCACTTTATAAAGCTGTTTTGGAAAAGAAACAGGAGCAGCTTGAGGGGCTAGGTGGGGGGCTAATACAGTATATTCCACTTCCAGTATGTTATTATTAATTATACTAATTATGCATTTATTTATTAAATAGCACCAGCAATATGCCTGGCATTGAACAGTCATTAATTTGGGGATGAATCTCTGCCGCGAGGGGTTTAGAATCTTGGAAAGACAAGGGAGGGGAGAAGGGAAAGGAACGGAGGGAGAGACAGGGATACATTCATGAAGCTGAGAAATCACAGGTGTCCGTGCTGAATGAAAGGCAGGAGATGAAGCTTTAGTGACCAGTCTTTGGGGATCCCAGCTGTATGTGACCACTGATCACAGAAAAATAAAAGGAAAAGTGTGTTCTTATAAGAGTGCGTCGCTACAGCTGTTACAGGAAATGGGGGGGTAAGTCAGTCTGTACTGTGTCCCTTAGAGGGTGAGTTCTTCTGCCCCAGCCTGTCCCCCCCGGAACATTAACCTGCTGGATACATGTCAGGAGTGGGCAAGCAGGGCCATCGAGCCTTTTGTTAAATATTTATTTATTTCACTTTGTATCCCACCCTTTCCTTATGCTCAGAGTGGCTCACATTTCAACTTACTGACTAACAATTAACATTTAACCATTAACAATGAATTAATTAACTCAACTAGTAATCCTCACAACAACCCTGTGAGGTAGGTTAGGCTGAGAGATCTGTGACTGGCCCAAGGTCAGCCAGTGAGTTCATGGTTAGGATGAGTCTTGAATCGGGCACCTCCCCCTACCTCCTGGTCCCAGTACTGTGCTCTTAATCACTACACCACACTGGTGAAAACAGGCATAATGCTAACTGCACTTTAACATTTCTTATCCATGTCGTAGGGCTGCATTCAGCCTGGATACAAAATGTTAAAGCAGGGTTAAAGTGATGTTTAAGTGGAGTTAGCTTTATGTCTGTTCACTGATAGAGACAAAAAGAAGTTATGGCTGAAGCAGAAGGACCAGTTTTTGTGCAGTTTACTGGGCAGAAGTGAGTTTGGGCTTGGCAGGGAAGGTTACAAGAAGATGTGAAGTCTTGGGGGAAAGACTTCAGAGAGAGTATTTTGGGGAACCCCTCTAGTTCTGGACTCTGGGAAGAAAGCTGCAGAGAGAAGAGAAACTTTTGGGGAACGGGCTTTGGGAGGGAGGTTGCCAGAGTGTGTGTTTGAGCACTACAGGTACTGTCGGCTGCTTTGCATCCACTCCTCCGAAAAATATGAATCTGTAAATTAAGCATATTTCTGTATACACCATAAAGCTCCAATTTCTCCACAAAAGGAAACCAACCCAGAAAAGGATACTTTGAAACTCCCCACACCACTTGGAGAAGAGGAAGCAAAAGTATCTGTAAGCTGAGAGCCAAGCAAGATGGCTTCCTACAGAAGCAGATGTGCTTTTGTCACTGACTGTTCGGTTAACACTGTTCTGGGGCCTAGCTGTGCTGTGCTTGTGTGATTGTCTGATACTACAGACCACACAACCACACAGGTCCCATGTGTTTGGGAGGGGGCAGGGTTGCCATATATGCCATTTCCCCCCAGGACACTTACGAAAAATTCATGTTGCAGGGCTTGCATTGGCGCTTGCAGGCCCTGCAACATGTATTTATTTTTCATAAGTGTCCTGAAAAAATGGCATATATGGCAACCCTAGGAGGGGGTGGCAATTTAGGGCCTCCTCCCACAACACCCAGTCCTCTGAGGGAATATTTTATGTTTCACTGAACACCAAGAATGAATTATGGTAACGTTTTCCTTTTTTCTAATGAGCGAATGAGTGTTTGTCAGACATTCCTATGTTAGAAGTGGGCCCACACCACCATTTCACACAGTTTCCATTTCCCCTGACATACACAACAGTCAGGGTTTCTGTGGGGTTCTCCCCCTCGCCCCTTCTTGGTGCAGGAGGACAAAACCCTAGTTTGTTTTGCATTTGGTCCTGTTCAGCGGCAGAGACTCAGCCCTGCTGTAGAGTTAATTTATTATGACTACATTCTGCTTGGTCTCTGAGTGCCTGCAGTAACTCTGCACCTTTCAACCCCTTGAACAAACCAAATGGGAAGAGACACAACAGGATGGCTTAGATCAGGGAAAAGTCACCCTAATCTGGTGGCTCATATGGCCCCTAAATTCTGGATTTACCACCGTCTACCCCAGTTTAGCGGGCGAGACTGTGAACATTGTAGACTCTTGGATACTGCAGAAACAAGTAGTGGGGTCTGCTGTTTCATCCCTTGCTTTATGTCCTAGTAGCTGCTGCATGAGTGCAGATATAGTTTCAAAGCCAGGACTTGGCCCTGGGCATTACCCCTCCTCCCCATTTATTTAATTACCACAGCAGGACACCCATCCCCATTTAAAGCATATCTTGGTAATGAAATGGATGCTCCAGAAGTGTAATACTCTCAGTTCAGCGGCTGGAAGGAATTTACAGATCTATCTGTCTTTTCTCAGGTATATGAATGATACTTTGTGGCAAAGCAGATAAGGCAGAGTGCCTTTAAGAGCTGCATAAACCTTCAGTTTATGGGGCTCCTCCTTGGCTTTTAGGTTGCCAGCTTTATATATTGTACAACTTGGTTTCTGTGGTTGAAGTGATACAGCCAAAGCATGTTTTAGGAGCTCTGATAAAGTTCATTTTTGTGACTGCGAAGGCCAGATGGGGTTAAGAAGGTGATCCAACTTTTCCTCTCCACCCCCTCATAATGAAATTTGTATAGGATGTTAAATTAAAAGGTGCAGGAAATGTGAAAGACAATGATGAGAAGAAAGCCGTTCTCTGTCACCTTTTTCTTCACTCCCATAGTGCCATGCTTGTCATTTGGATGGAACAATGCCAGCTGATAATGAACTATTTTCTATTCAAAGCTGCAAGTCAAATATTCGTTTCTCATTAATAATTCAATGCGACAAATTTATTACCTTGAAGGTGCTGCAAGGCAATTAGACAATGGGAAATTGTGTCTTCCTTTCAACCCACTTAATTTGCTTTCAAGTGTGACATTCATCAAAACCTTGACTTTTTATGTAAACTTTTCATTATGTGAGGCATGGCTTGAACAGGGGAACGATGAGTACTTGGCAAAACCCAACTGGAAGACAAGTTCACTTTCTTAATAATGAGGAGAAATGGGGAAGGATGGAAAAAGAAAGAAAAGGAAGAAAAGCTTGATTAAAACCCCCTGGAGAAATCATTTCGGCATATCATTCCTCTGTACTTTCCACCTTTATAAAATGGTCCCTCGCTGTTATTGGAATTTCAAAATGATAATAATTTATGATCAGTCAAAGAAGACATTGCAAGCAGAATTAACATCACCTTCTCTTATTCCTTTTTTAGATGTATGTATTATTTGGGGTGGGAAAGCGTTTAAATAACCCCATTCAAACTCCAGGTATCGCAAAGCGTTTTACAAAATAATGATAAGATATTAAATATTGATAGGCAAGATCTTGCCCTTCTGACACACGTCCAAGGGCAAGCCAATAACGTAAACTCCAGATCTCATCTTCTCGGACTTCTTTTTGCAGTGCTTCCAACCTCAGCACTGACCTTTAAAAGACTACCATCTGAGCACTAGAGTTTGAGGAGCTGTTCTGACTATAGTAATTGAAGCTGTTGTGTGTTTTCAATGGGTGACCTTCACTGTGGGCTTTGTGTTTACCTGGTTCCTTTTGTAAACCATAACTGATATGTGTATGGCTGCAGCCTTTTCAAGGGTAGCCTTGAAAGTGGAATCTTCATTCTGAGGCCTATTTTGTCCTTGTAAAGAAAAACTTATTGAATCAATCTCCTTTAAAAGTGAGCAGAGGTACGCCTGAAATGGGTAGCCCGTTTGCTACCTGTAGGTAATTCCCACAATTTTGGGCAGTTTGTAGGGTGCCTGATCAGTACCTGAGTAGCGAGTCAGGCACCCAATTGCCTGAAATACTGGTTATTACTGAGTTACCAATTATCTATTTTACCCACCAGTTTTTCATTTGGTAATGAAAAACTGGAAATCTGGAACTGGGTACGAAAATCAGTAAATTGAGTAGTCCATCAGGCACTAATTGGGTACCGATCAGTACTGAATACTACTGTGTTGATCAGGCACTGTAATTTGGATGAGTATGCCCATTCTTAAAGGTAATCATTTCAGCTCAAGGCAGGGGTCAATGAGCTGTTCTTATCCTCTTGATTTGGATTTTGTTTACTGAAAACACCTGTTTCTAGCATCTTTAACATCCCTACAATACACATTGAATATAACTTTGAATGCCGGCTTCGGCTTCTTCTACATTTGTATTATTTCTTGTTTCTTGCACAATGATTGTCAGAACAAATGTATGCATGTTCTGCTACTCAGCTCCTTGGGTGATGAATGATGTACGCTGATGACACCAGCTCTACCTCTCTTTTTCATCCAACCCAGGCCCTGCAGTCTCAGTGCTTACCTGTTGCCTGGCTGCTGTCGGCGACTGGATGAGGGTGAGCTAATTGAAGCCGAATCCAGACAAGACTGAGGGGATGATGGTTGGCCGACCATGTGACGTGGAGGGAATTGGGACTCCCCTTATTGATGGAGTCCAGCCCCCTCTGTGGTCCACCAGGTATACAGCCTTAGAGTGCTCCTGGATCCCCTGCTGTGCCCGGATTGTCAGGTTGTGGCAGTGGCCAGGAGCGCTTTTTACCCACTCCATCTGGTGAGGAGACTGCAGCCTCTTCTTTCTGATGCAGATTTGGCCACCATCATCCATGCTTTCACTCCCTCCCGGTGGAGGTCCGGCTGACCCCGGATCTCCCCTCTTTGAGACGATTCTGTTAGACCTGGTTGTTCCGTCAGGCTTTTGGTGAGGGAGTCTGGTAGGGTGGGTGGTTTCGAGGGTTAGGGTGGGAAGGTTTTTGACTATATATATATTTCTTCTGACTTCCCCCTTTTTATGGGATTTAATAGACTCTATAGTTGTATTTTTGTTTATATTTTATTTGTAATTGTTTTTAATTTTGTTTAAAATTGGAAACTGCCCTGAGCTGCTTTGCAGGCGGGGCGGGCTATAAATTATGCGAATAAATAAATAAAATATAAATAAATCATTGCGCTCTACATGGGACTGCCCTTGATGACTGTTTGGAAGCTGTAGCTGGTGCAGAATGTGACGGCTTGCTACTTTTCGGGGACGATTCTCCGGGAGCACATCGCACCAGTGCTCTGAAGTTTGCACTGGCTCCCTATAGCTTTCTGGGCACAATTCAAGGTGCTGGATTTGATCTTTAAAGCCCTAAATGGTCTGGGTTCTACATATTTGAAGGATTGCCTGTCCTTCCATGCCCCGCTGTGGCCCCTGCGATTGGCCGGAGGGCCTCCCTGTGGATACCGTCAGTTAGTCTTGTTCGTACGACAAGGGCTCGGAGGGAGGCGTTCTCCGTTGCTGCCCTGATGCTTTGGAATTCCCTTCCCCTGAAGGTTCATTTGAACCCAAGTCTTCCGGAAGCAGTGTAAGACTTCTTAATTTGAAAAGGCATTTGGTGGGCTAGTCTAGGGCTTGGGATGGATTTGGGGTTCGGGAATGGGGTGGTGTTATTGGGTGGGTTTGTGGCGGGTTGTGGTAGGGTTGTTTTTTTTGGTAGTTTTTGTTGATTTTTTTGTATTTTTTTTTATGATTTGTAAGCCATGCCGAGTGTCTGTGAAGGGCAGCATAGACATTTTAATGAATAAACAAATTAATTAATTAATTAATTAATTCATATATTCATATTTCCCTCCACACATTATGAAGGGAGTTCCATAATCGTGGGGCAGCTACCGATAATGCTACCTGCATGCCCTAGTTGTAAAAACATCACGGGGAGATGGCACCTGCAAGACGGCATCCCTGACTGACCTCAGGGGCTGTGAAGGAACATATGGGAGGAGGCGGTCTTCCAGATACATGGAACCCAAGCCGTTTAAATCTTTATAGTTTAAAACCAGCACCTTGAATTGTGCCCAGAAAGCTATCGGCGGCTAGTGCAGACTACGGAGCACTGGTGAAATGTGCTCCCAGCGACCCACCCACAAAAGAAGATGGACCACTGCATTCTGCACCAACTGCAGCTTCTGAACAGTCTTCAAGAGCAGCCCCACAATGAGCACATTGCAGTAGTCTAGACGTGAGGTTACAAACGTATGGATGATGGTGCCCAAATCTGAATCTGATAGAAACGGTCACAGCCTTCTCATTGTAATTGGTGAAAGGCGCTCCTTGACACCACCGCAACCTGATAATCCAGGTGCAGCAGTGGATACAAGAGCACCCCAAGGCTGCGAACCTGAGTGACTAAAGGAGGCTGGACCCCATCAATAACAGGGGTAACTATCATCACCGTAGTCTTGTCTGGATTCAGCTTCAACTGGCTTGCCCGCATCCAGGTCCCAATGGCCGCCAGGCACTGGGTAAGCACTGAGACTGCAGGACCTGGGTAAGATGAAAAGGAGAGAGAGAGCTGGGTGTCATCAGCATATAGATGGCACCTCATTCCAAATCGGCGAACGATCTTGCCCAGGGATCTCAGATACACATTGAGCAGGAGTGGAGACAGGATGGAGCCCTGCGGGACCCTATACTGGAGCACTTGAGGGGATGATGAGCCACTACCCATCACCACTCTCTGGGTTCTCTCAGCCAGGTATGAGTGGAACCAATCGTGAGTGGTCCCGCACACCCTGGCCAGGTCCCGCAGCCATGTTAACAACACCCCATTATCAACGGTATCAAAGGCCGCTGCCAGATCTAACAAAATCAACAGGGTACAATTTCCTCTGTTGATTTCCAAGTGGAGATCATCAACCAAGGCCCAAGCACAGTCTTGGTGTCATGCCCAGAACAGAAACCCAACTGACATGGGTCCAGGATTCCAATAGCATCAAGATGTGCCTGAAGGTGCGAGGGAACCACCCATTCAATAACCTTCCCTAAAAAGGTGAGGCTAGAGACAGGGCGATAGCTGGCAGGGGAGTCAACATCAAGAGATGACTTCTTGAGTAGGAGATGGACAACCACAGTTTTAAGGCAGCCAGGCACCCTGCCCTCCTGAAGGGAGGCATTGAGAACACCGGCCAGCAATGCCCCCAATGTCTCCTGGCTGGCTTTCACCAGTAAGGACGGTTATGGATCTAGTTCATAACTGGTAGGCCACCACCACCACCCCAAGCACATTCTCTGCATCAATGGGTGGGATTGATCGAGCCTGACCCAAGTAAACTGGACAAGACTGAGCCTCCTCAACCCCAAACTCTGACCCAGCACCCAAAGTAGCAGCGCCCAAGTTGAGCCAAATATGGGTGAATTTATCTGCAAAGTACGTGGCAAATTCGTCACAGCGGGCAATACCTCTAACTCCGGGCAGAGACAGCCAGGATTTAATAAGATATTCATCACCTGGAAGAGCTCTTCTGGATGGCGCTTTGGAGATGCTATCATGGCCGTGAAGAAAGCTTTCTTGTCTGCCCCCATAGCATAAACAGTTTATGCCACCGTTGGTTGGCTTTGGCATGAGTTGAGCACCACCTGTGCTCCAACCACCTACTCTCTTGCTTTAGCAGATTCAGGTCCTCCATATACCAGGGAGAACTGTGATGCTTCCATGGAAGAAACAGACGCCTGGGTGCCATCGTGTCAATAGCCCAGGTCAAAATGCCATACCACAAATCAACCAAGGCATCGACAAGGAGGCCGTCGAGGTCAGTGGGTATTTATGCGCATTTTTGCATACCCTGTTATACTGGCATGTACAGGGAGTATGCTATTCTCTGGAAAAGAACACAGAGTATCAGCAAATGCAAAATCTAAGGTTAAAGTTAGAGCCAGATCATAGACGTTGGCTAGCCTGCACCAGGCAAGGATTTATTTAATTTATTTATTTATTTATTATAAATATTTATTAGCCACCCCCTCATGCCCATGGCATCTTGGGGTGGCTTACAGCATAAAACACACAAATAAAATACCCTAAAAAATCCATTAAAAAATACATAACCCCATCAAATTTAAAATATCATAAAAATATCTTTAAAATATCCCCAAACTACCCCACCCTCCTCTCCTCCCCTCCGAAGGCCTGGGTGAACAGCCAGGTCTTACAGGCTCAATGAAATGCCAACAAACCTGGGGCCAGGCGGGCTTCCTCAGGGAGGGAGTTTCAAAGCCGCGGCCCAGCCACCAAGAATGCCCTCTCCATTGTAGCCCCCCATTTTACACAGGGGACCTCCAGAAAGGTGCCCCCGGTGGACTGAAGGGATCGCTCTGAGGCGCGGAGGGTGAGGCGGTCCCCGAGGTGTGAGGGGCCCAGACCGTGCAGGACTTTATAGATCAACACTAACACCTTGAACCTGACTCGGTACGCTATAGGCAGCCAGTGCAGAGCACGGAGCACAGGTGTTATGTGCTCCCGCCGCCCTGTCCCTGTAAGGAGACGGGACGCCGCATTATGCACCAGCTACAGCCTCTGAACCAGAAACAAGGAAAGCTCTATGTAAAGCGCATTGTAGTAGTCTAGCCTCGAGGTGATGAAGGCGTGAATGAGAGTGGCCAGGTCGGGCCCGGAGATGAATGGGCGCAGTCTCCATACCAGATACAGCTGGCAGAAGGCAGCCTTAGCCACCATCTCCACCTGCTGATCCAGACGGAAACACGAGTGCAACACCACCTCCGAACCTGCTGGGCTATGGGAGGATGGACACCCCCCCCCCCCCAAGGGGAGCCAGTAGCTCCCTCGCCCTTCCCACCACCATCACCTCCATCTTATTGGGATTAAGCTTCAGTCTGCTCTGCCACATCCAATCCACCCCGGCCTCCAAACATTGGGAAAGTAACGAGACAGCAGGACCTGGGTCAGTTGAAAACGAGAGGTACAGCTGAGTATCATCAGCATATTGGTGACATCGCACCCCGAACCCCCTCACGATCTCCACCAGGGGCTGCATATACATATTAAATAATAGTGGAGACAAGATCGAACCCTGCAGAACGCCATAGGTCAAGGCCCGGGGGTTTGATGTTTCAGCCCCCAGCACCACCCGCTGGCTTCTCCCTGAGAGGAATGAGTGGAACCACCCTAGGACAGTCCCGTCCAGACCCTCCAGGTCTCGCAGTCGTCTCAGCAGCAGCCCATGGTTCCACGGTGTCAAACGCGGCCAAGAGATCTAGCAGGATCAGAAATGATGAACATCCTGCATCCCTCTCCCAGCGGAGATCATCCACCAAGGACACCAACGCCATCTCAGTACCATAGATGGGGTGGAACCCAGACTGAAAAGGGTCAAGGAAACCAATGCTATCCAAATGTGCCTGGGGGCGCCTTAGAACTTGTGAGGCCCAGATTGAAGGTAAAATGAGGGACCCTGGTGGTCCTACCCCTTTCCTGGTGGTTCTGCTCTCTCCATGTATCCTTCATGGGGCCTTGGAGGTGGTTGTATTTGGCACCCTGCTGGGAGAGAGAGGGGGCTCTGCAGCTCCCTGCCATGATGAAAACAGGGTCACTTCAGAGTCCCTGGCAGTAGAGAGAATAACAGGGCCCAGAGCACTTGCCCTGTGGGCTGGACTCGACCCTTGTGGCCCCCTCCTACTCTGTGATTCTATATTAAGGCCAGAAAGGGATCATTCTTATCATTTAGCTTGAGCTCTGCTGGTGGAAATTAGCACAGCCCTTCTCTGGAGCCATGTTATTTTGCACCAGCTGAGAATCTTGACCTGTCATCAATAAATTATTAAGCTACATGTCTAATCAGGAAGGTAAAAAAAATAAACAATAAGTGCACATTGATGCACTTACCTGAGAGGGGGCTGAACGACTTGGGTCGAGAGGATCTTTACTGCGGGGGATCTTTCCAAATCTAGTCCATAGCTGTTTCTTTATTTGCCCCCTTTCTAATTCTAGGATCTGGTCCGTGGATCCAGCCACTATGCTCGAGCACTGAAAGAGTCTGAGCTCAGGGGAAGGGAGTGGAGGAAAGGGCATGCCGTCAAGGATAGGTGATGGATCTATGGCAGCAAACATCTTAAGCATCCTGCCCCCAACTCTTATCTGGCTCACAAAGTTTATACTCATTTTCAAACTGGTCCATGGAAAGGAAAAGTTTCCCCACCTTGCTGTGCCACCTTGCTAATGCATTCACCATTAATTAATTTATTTTTTTACACTTTTTATGCTTAGAAAATAAAAATGGAAGACTGACTTTGATTGATCTTGTCGGGTGCATCTTGTCATTTATTTTAAATGGCTCCATTTAAAATAAATAAGAATTCAGTCATTGCCTTCAGTGGAGTCAGGTTTGTACTGTTTAGCATTCAAATGTTCCTCACTCTGACTTCGCTAAGGGTGTTAATAAACGGCACAATAATCACGTTGGAGTAAACGTGGGTCAGTGTTCTCCACACCCCAATGTCTAGTGTGTTGAAATGAATAAATGGTTAGCCATCTGCATGGTGGGTTTCCCCCCCTGCTTTTGCCATGCACTGCCCCCTCCCCGCCCGATCTCTGTATCCCATCACACATTTCACAAGTTGCAGTTTGACAGCTGTCTCATCCTGGGTGCGATGCAACCTGGCTCATTCCTCCCTCCCTCCCTCCATGCTCCCTGTCTCCCTGCCTGGCTCACCCCACCCACCCAGGCTGTCCTGTCTTGCTGTACCATCCCAGGTGCAGACCAAAAAATAATTGGATCAACTTCCTGGAGGCTGGGCCCATTGATGGCTGCTAGTCAAGAATGGGGGATGAATCCTCAGATTGCCAGAAGCAGGGAATGGATGACAGGAAATGTTTCACTCCAGATTTGCTGTGTCTTTGTATACTTCCTCTGAAAGTCCAGTCACATGTTGATCACTCCCAGATAAAGAATACTGAACTGGATGGACCATTGGACTGATTCAATATTACACTCGTATATTCTTACCTGCCCAAGACTTTTCAGGACTCCTGTGCTAGAACAAAGAATAGATGTTTATTCCCCTATGTACATTACTGTGGTAATGAAACCCTTCTTTTTGCTTCTCAGAAATGCCCGAGTGCCACTGTTGAAGACCAGATGCTAGGCTCAATGGAGTCTGATCCAGTATAGCACTTCTTTGTTATGCCCCTCCGCTGTAGAATAATTTAATTGATGGAATGTTTGGGCTTATTCTCAAAGTTGCATGATAGACTGCGCCTCTCGGGAATAACGGATGGGGGTTAAGGATTAGCCTCAGAAGTGTGTATATATATAGGTTCGCTGGTTGAACCTTAATGGATTATAATGAATGTGATGACATGGTAAGAATCGGGTAGAGGTCAATTTTGCGGCCCCAAGCCCCGCAGACAATCCTTTATTAATTGTTGAACAGTTAATTGGAAGTTATTAAGGTTTTATTTTATGGTAACGTTGGGATGTGTAAAGATTTAGGGATGGGTAAGGTATATAGCTTTATAAGGGGTGGTATACATAGTATGCATATCTTGGTTACTATTTTAAGATTGTTTTGTATTGTTGTATGGTTTTACTGTTGTTATGGCTAACGCTAAACAAATAAACAAATTTGATCTTTGTTATGCTTTTATTCTTTCCTGTGTTTGTTACTTCCTTATCCATCTTCTATAGAAGTCAATGGCCCTTTTCACACAGACATGCCAATACTGATAAAATGGGTGTTACATTTTATTATACATGTTGCAGAGCACCCATAGAGCACACCTGCAGCCCTGCAACGTGTATAATAAAATGTAACACCCATTTTATCAGTGTTAGCGTGTCTGTGCGAAAAAGGCCAATGGCTAAACTTCCATTAACTTCAGTAGGAGCTGGTGTATATCCTTAAAGTTTTTTCCCCATGTATTTTTGGTTAGCTAGCATATTCTAAAGGTCTGATGAGGAGTAATGTGGCAGGCCCAAACATTTGTGAATTTTAAATAAGCATATCTCACTTTTTAAATAACTTGAGTCAAATGTCCTCTTTTAAAGATGAGAAGTGACAGGTGAAGAAAATAAAATATATAGCTGAGATATTTAGAGCAGCTTATTTTTCTTTCGTCAACAACAATGACTTGCTAAACAATTATTTTCTCCAGCTTTTGTTGAATTAAACCATTGTTAACATGTCAAAATCAATCTTGTGTTGTGTGTACGTGTGTGAGTCCCCCCACCCCAAAGTCAATCAAAGTTCCTTTGTCAACAAAAGAGAAGGGAAGAAAAAAACCCGAAGGCCGTCATTGCGTCAGGCCTACATTGTGAATCACTTAGGTACTCAAATCAATCCCTTTTCTCTTTCAGGGGTTGGACAATAAAAGTAAGATTTACTGCAGCAAGTGAATAATAAAAAAAAAAGAATTAGCAGAAAACAAACAAAAAGGTGCTCGCTTGGCAACCTTCTGTGTTAATCAAAACCCGAACACTAGACTGAAAGATCAATATTTAGTTTCAAGATGAAACACAGCAAAGCTTCCATTTGTGTGTATGGGGTTTGGGAGTGAATTTCTGAATAAAAAGGAACACAGGCTATGTTAATCGAAAAGAACCAAATACAAAAATCCATAGAGTCCTTTGGTGATCTGTGATAAAGCGGCCCCTCTGGAGCTTGACAAATTACAGTATTTTTATGCACATATCAAAGTTCAACTTGATTGTCTCATATGAGGGAAAAGACCATCTGTCTGTATTCTAGAAATAATTTGCATAATTGACTTTCAAACAAGCCTCGAAGAATCAGGCATTTATCACCCTAATTGTGACAGGCAGAATGTGTGTCCCTGCTCTTTTATCAAGATAATGGTAATAACACAGGGCTACCTTTCTATCTTGTCTTGGCCTAAATTTCTTTCCATTTGTGGGGAGGATCCTTCGAGGTTTTACAGAGTTTCTGACAAATTGTATAGGAAGCAGAATTAAGCGGAAGAGCTGGAATCCATCAAAACGTTGCGGGCATCTGGAGTAGGGTCATGCCAATTGACCTAAGATAAGTGTGTTGTTTTCAAGGTGTGATGATATTAAGTTGAGCTCCATGAACAGCACATGCAAGTCACTCTGATTTGCCTCCTGCTTGCACTTGGGCTGTGATCTTGTCGGAACTCATTAGCTAAGGCTTGTGGGTTTGCTCATTATTTAGATAGGAAATGTCCAATGAAAAGCCCAAGTGCTGCATGAAGATTGCATGGGAATCCGTAGCCTAGGCCTGGATCATAGAAGAACAGTGTTACTGAAGGTGAGATGTGAGACTCCATCACTCTTAAAGATCTCATGACACTTTTCAAAGGATTACTGCGGTTATTGTTTCTATAGCATGAACGATGTACTTGAGACCGAATTTATTATTATTACTTCTATAGTGATGACAATATTCCTGGTACTGTACAATGAATGATCGTTAGAGACAAGTCGCTGCCACAAGTAGGCAAGAGAGAGACTTACACTTTCATGATGTTGAGAAGGTGTGCAGGTGCCCGTGCTTAGCTCAGATACAGGGAAGAAGGAATCCCCCAATGACAGGACAGTACAGAGAGCGTCAGTGACAGTCTGTTGGGGTGAGAAACTAGGGAAAGCCTGATGGAAGTGGTAGTTTTTGAGGAGAGATTTGAAGGTAGGGAACAGAGCAAACGTGTTCAGAGAAGGAGTTCCAAGCAGGAACATGAGGAGGAGTGGTAGTATTGAGTTCTAAGTCACCCTGAGCCATTTGGGAAGGATGGAGTAAAAACTGGACAAAATAAATGCAAAATAAAATAATAAAAAAAATCATTTTTGTTAAAGGTGTGTGAGGTGGAACCCCCTCCCGTTCTATTATCCAAAGAGCCCTTATTGACTCAGGAGCGTCTGGGAATTTTATGGACGTACATTTTGCGTCAAGCAACCTAATTCCCCACCAGACTCGGAAGTCTGTAGAGATAGTACAGACAATTGACGGGTCCCCTCTTACTTCTGGCCTGTTGCAGCAATGTACCACTCCCCTGGTATTGTCAGGTGGGAGGGGGTAGGAAGGGGAGAAGCGCCACCCACTCACACCGTTCGCACACGAGGGAGCTCTGTTAGCGTAATGCGAGGAAAGGAGGCCCGTCAGGATAGTGTTTGGGTCTGTTCGTGTGCTTACGCACTCTGAATCTTGACCCCTATCATCATAGGGCACAGAGCTGGGGAACAAGGAAGGGGGTCCAGCTTCACCACTTGCACTCGTCAGGGAATTGGCAAGGAAGGATTGTGAGGGAAGTGCCAGGTCCACAGGGGAGGGGGTCCCAAGGTCCACAGTTAGGGTTCACGGGGTTTTCAAACACTCAAGAGGCAGGGAAGGGATGATCCCAGGGAGGAGGGAAAGGCCCAACCGCGCGAGCCCGCAGGCTCTCACCCACTTCTCTCAATTGACCTGGGGCAAGGGGCAGAGGAATACACGTAGACACAAATACTCAGGAGGGGAGAACACACACTCTACTTGCTGCAACAGGAAGGAAAACTAGGATAGGAAACACACACGGCAATATTTGCAATCAAACAGTCAATTTCAACACTTAGCTTCAGGGGGGGCCAGTCTCTCCAGGGGCTGTCGCTCTGTTTACCGGCACTGCTACCTTTGCAGTGCCGGCCTTTGTACTGGTGGCTCCGCCCCCCGTGCGTGCCTGGAGGCGCGCGGAGCGCCGCAACGGGGGGCGGGGCTCTTCAGCGGCTCCCGCCCCTCCAGAGGCTTTTTCCCCGCTGTTTTCGCCCCGGGCGCCTTCGGCTGGGGGTGCCTGGGCTGGAGGTGGCGTGACGCTACTGGACCCGGTAAGGGGTCTCTTGTGGTCTGGGAGGGGCCGCTGCACCGGGCAGCGGCGGCGACTGACAGGATCATAGATCTGTACCATGGATCCATCCCCGGGTGCCTTCGGCTGGGGGCGCCTGGGCTGGAGGCGGCGGGACGCTGCTGGACCCGGTAAGGGGTCTCTTGTGGTCTGGGAGGGGCCGCTGCACCGGGCAGCGGCGGCGGCGACTGACAGGTATGTACTATCGGGGCTCATAGCGAACAGCTATAATTCGATATTATTTCCTCCCCCTTGTTCCCCCTTGTCCTTGGGTTCCCATGGCTTACTACCCACAACCCTAGCATAGATTGGGTCATCCGGAATTTACGATTCCCTTCAAGTTATTGTAAACGACACTGGCACCCCCCCTATCGTCAAGGTGGGTGCCCTTCTGACCCCTACCTCAAATTTAGACATTCCATGACCCTATCATGATTTAGCTGCAGTCTTTAGCAAACAAGAGGCCTCCGAACTCCCTCCGTTTAGACCCTATGACTGTCCCATTGAATTATTACCTGGAACTGAACCACCCTACGGACAAATTTACAATCTCTCCCCAGTTGAAACAGAAACTCTTCGACTACACATCCAAGATAATTTAGCTAAAGTCTTCATCCGGTATTCCACCTCACCTGCTGGTGCCCTGCTTTTCTTCGTACCTAAGAAAGAGGGAGATCTAAGCCCCTGCACTGACTACCGCGGCCTCAATGCTATCACGGTAAAAAATTGATACCCGTTACCTCTGATCCCCGAGCTTTTGGGGAAGCTCCAAGGAGCTCTAATATTTATGAAGTTAGATTTGAGGGGGGCCTATAATCTGGTGAGGATAAGAAAGGGAGATGAATGGAAGATGGCCTTTCGGACCCGGTTTGGCCATTTTGAATACCTGGTGATGCCATACGGACTGGTAAACGCTCCGGCAACCTTCCAACACCTGATTAATGATATCTTACGGGACCTTTTGGATATTTGTGTAGTCGCCTACCTCGATGACATTCTCATATTTTCGACGTCAATTACGGAACATATTCATCATGTAAGATTGGTGCTTCAGAGACTATTACAGCATAAATTGTATGTAAACAAGAAAAATGTGTATTCCACACGAATGTTGTCCCCTTTTTAAGATCATCGTGACCTCTCAGGGGATAAAGATGGACTCGGGGAAGGTCGCAGCCATCAAGCATTGGCCGATGCCCCAGTTCACAAAAGCTCTCCAGTGTTTTCTAGGCAGCACCAATTATTATCGTCACTACATCCCTCGATATGTGGAACAGACAACACCGCTGATGGCCTTGTTAAAGAAGGGAGTGAGGTATACCTTAGGGACCACCTCGTCCTCCGTGCCCCAGAGCGGCTCCTGCGGTCCACCGGGGGTGCCTTCCTAGAGGTCCCCCATGTTAAGCGGGGGGCCACGGTGGAGAGGGCATTCTCGGTGGTGGGGCCGCGGCTGTGGAACTCCCTTCCGGAGGAGGCTCGCCTGGCCCCTAGCCTGTTAACATTCCGGCGGAGCTGTAAGACCTGGCTGTTCGCCCAGCCTTTGGGAGGGAGGGTGGGTAGGGTGTGGGGTTTTAGTTCCCCCACCTATTTTTGGTTTTTAGATTGGTTTGCTAGCCCTGTTTTTATAATATTTGTGATTATTTTAACTGTTTTTATTGGATTTTAAGATGTTGGAAGCCGCCCCGAGCTGCATGGCAGGAGGGGCGGGGTAGAAGTTTATAAAATAAATNTCCCTCTCTTTGGCCCTCGGCAAAACTAGATGACCAATTGGGTCCTTACCCCATTGCCCGAAGACCTAATGAGGTTACCTATGTTGTCTCCCTCCCGACCCATTTCCGAATCCACCCCGTTCTCCATGTATTCTTCTTGAAAAAAGTGCACGCCCCCGCCTATGCTGTGCAACGTAGCCCTCCTCCTTTACCAGTGATCCTATCAGATCAGCCCGAGTATGAAGTGAGGGCCGTCCTAGACTCTAAAATTATGGGGGGCCAACTATACTATTTAATCGATTGGAAACATTGTGGCCCAGCAGAATGCTCCTGGGAGCCTGCCCGACATGTACACGCCCCCCGGCTTCGCCTTGCTTTCCATCGGTGCCATCCATCCAAACCAGGTCTTCAGACCATGGTGGGGAGCAGAGGGGCCCTGGATGGGGGGGTACTGTCAGGCCACGGCAGGCTGCTCCTTGGGTTGCTAGGCAACCCGGAGGCACACGGGAGACTGCTCACATGGCTCGTGATGCCGATGCAGGGGCGGGGTCCGCCCAGCTGCACCCTGGAGAGGCGAAGGTGCTGGCCCCGCCCAGGCGCAGTGCGCGCCTGGTGGGGCAGTGCAGAGTAGAGCGTGGGGAGGCGGGGGGAAAAGACCCGCCCTTCCCCTAAGGCAGTAAACATTTCAGGAAGGGATAAAAGCAGTGGCAGGACCTTACAACCCCACCGGTAATCTTTGGAGAGACTGGCCCCTTGCGTCCTTGTTCCTTGCTTCTTCCTTGAGAAAGTGTGTGTCGCAGAGTTCAGTGTGCGATCAGCCTGAGTGTGATCCCCACTCCCTTCCCATTGCCCAGCTGTCTCCTTATATTCCATTGTGTTGGTGTGCGTGGTTACAGAGTGCGTGAGTATTCCCCAACTGCGTGTGAATGTGTCCCTTGCCTATTGTCCTGAGTGAAAGCCCTGTCCATTCCAATAAGCCTTGCTTCCTTCTCTTCCTTCCCCGCTCCTCCACCCCTAGCCATGAACCCCTCCTTCCCCCCACGTCTCCCTACTCACAGTGTCCAGGGTCCTGGTGCAAGACCCTTTGTGTACCTCGTTAGGGGCTGCTCTTTTGCCCCTCTTCCCCTTCCCTTTCCTTGACAATTGGGTACTCTTCTTCCCCATGATGAGTCGGGTTGCCCCCTAAGTTGGGGGGAAAGCCCAAATAAGACCTTGAGGGATTTCTTACCACCCCGGGTAACCCGTGCGGAGAGTACCTTGGTCGAGGAACCCCTCATCACCTTCTCCCTCCGCCCTACCCTCCGTGTGCACCCTTCTCTTCCCCCTAACCCACCCGAGACACGCACATATGAGCGGAAGGCACCGGACCTCCAACGACCAATCGCCTTCACTTGCTGCTCTGATAAACCAGCTGCTGCCACGCAGCTAGCTGCCCCGATTCTAAATGAATGGGAACCAAATAAGTGTGGAGGCAAATTCAATCTCTTCAGCGCCTTATGGAGCACTGTCGAGAATTGGTACCTGGTAACCGATGACCCGTTTGCATGAACAAACAGCTGGCCTGGTCAGATAGGGCACAGCTCCAAATAGTCCTCGAGATCCTTCACTGGGCACAGGTAACCTTCAGCTATTCTTTCCATCTTAACTACCTGCCCCTGTTGCCGCTGATCCATCTTTGACCCCTTAAGTAATACCGACAAGCCTTCGCCACCCACTTGAACATAATCTATACCTACTATGATTCCCCCTTGGTCTGCGGATGTGTCAGCCGTAATCTCACTAACTCGAAATGCCCCGAAAAATGCGATCTTAAACAGGCTATCAAACAATATGGACTCAAAACCCTAAAAACACACCTCGGGCAGCTGCCTGGACATCTCCCTTAAGATCGCTGGTGTAATGGGCCGCCTGGCATGCCCCCCCCCAGGGAAATCCCTTTGCCACCCTTCTAACATTTTCCTAACTAAAAATCCCCCGCTAGGTGACGGAAAGCCTGCCAACCTGTTATAAAAGGCCCACGTGGCCAATTTCCCCCAAATTGTCCCCGGCACCAGTCCCCTTCTCTTTAAACTGATGGCAAACTGGATTGACTGGGCCTCTGTGATCAGGAATTGGGTCCCCCATTCCCATTCTTCCTGATAGTTTTGAAATTCTTCCAAGGCTTGTGAGTAGGCTGCTCTCATGCTGGGCGCCAGTGACCCCTGCACTGCCTGGAACATCTCTACCGTCCAATGCTCCAGGTCCCCTGAGGGAGCTCCTCTGGTTCCCTTCTGGCCTCAGGCGCCAACTGTCTGAATAGCCCCATCTGCTGGCGAGAGAGCGCATCGGCTATCTCGTTGTTAACACCCGGGACATGCCTGGTCATAAACAAGATGTTACTGCCAAGGCACTGCCGGACGAATGCTCTCACCAACCCCATCAACCTCTTGGAATGGGAAGACATCGAATTCAGCACATGAACCACCACGAGATTGTCGCACCAAAACCTTGCCCGGGGATCACCCCATCTCCTTGCCAGGGATCACCTGTCCCTCCCCACCAAGGAAAAAATTTGGAAGGGGGAATTTATTGACATGTTTATGCTGTTGCACAGTGAGGAGCCTTGTGAGGAAGGCAATGAGGCTGATAAGGGAGGTAAGGGGAAAAGGAAGAGGTCATCGGTACCCAGGACATGGGAAAAATGGTCCACCTGCTTTTACATCTATATGGTGGTGGTGTACAGGTTCCTGAGCAGGGCATGGTAGCTGATTCAGTACATTGCCATTATCCAAAAGGCATATTTGGATTTTGGGAGGATGACCTGGCTTGAGTACAATGCGATGTTTAGGTGAAGGGCTGCATCCAATCCTCATACCCGGTGGGATACTGTTGAGTATAACTTACACTCAATACCATGGCTCCTCATTGTCCAGTTGTAGGCATACAAACGGGGAGTGGGGTTGTGCTGCCCGCCCCACCGAAGCAAGTTGCAGGGAAGCAAGTGTGCTGGGCTTATAACGGGAAAGGGTGTTTTCGTGCCCGTTGCAAATACACCCACGCCTGCGCGACCTGTGGGGGTGGCCACCCTGCCTCTCCTTGTTGTAGGGGACGAACCAATGCGGGAAAACAAAAATTTGCAAGCAGAGGGCTGAAACAGGAATGCCAAGGGGGCGGCGGGGGGCAGGAGGCAGTCATGGGGCTGGCCCGTACGCCAATCAGACTTCAGGCATTGGGACCTCTTCTACAACACTACCCCAACAAAATTGATGCAGAGTACTTATTCCAGGGTTTTTCAGAGGGGTTCGAGATACCATCATGGGAGCACGGGTTAACCAGACGGCCAATAACCTTAAATCTGTGCAGGGCATGGAGGGGGTGGTTTGGAACAAGATAAGAAGGGAAATAGAGGTGGGGCAGGTAGCAGGCCCATTTGACGCCCCTCCTTTTCACCCCTTCAGGTGCTCCCTGCTAGGGATCGTGCCCCAAAAGACCCTGGGTGAGTATAGATTGATCCACCACTTGTCCTACCCCAGGGGCAGTTCCGTCAACAATGGGATTGACCCTGGGCTATGCTCGGTTCAATACATCTCTTTTGATGTTGCAATGCGCATAGTGCACATGTGTAGAAAGGGAGCTCTCATGGGAAAGTGTGATATACAGTCTGCTTTCCGACTGCTGCTGGTGTCACCCAGGGATTTTGACCTTTTGGGTTTCTCCTTTGGGGGCCAGTTTTTCTTTGACAAGGCCATGCCCATGGGCTGTGCCATTTCCTGCTCTGCCTTCGAGCGATTCATGTTGGATTGGGAGTCAAGGAGAGGTCGGGTTTAACTTATATATCACATTATCTCTTCTTGGGGTGGGCGGGATCTCAGGAGTGTGTTCATCTCATGTCTGTGTTCACCAGGGTGATGGCGGAGCTGGGCGTCCCATTAGCTGGGGGAAAAAATGGAGGGGCCCATGACTCGGCTCTCCTTGGGCATATTGATTGACACAGTTTCGGGCACATCAAGTCTCCCTTCTGACAAACTGGCCTCCCTGCAGGCGCTGCTAACACACATAGCAGCCACAAGGAAAGTGACTTTACGAAGCATACAGACCTTGCTTGGCCATTTGAATTTTGCCTGTAGGGTGATTGCCCCAGGTAGAGCTTTCTGTGCCTGGCTAAGCCGAGCCACCGCAGGTATGTCCATCCCTCACCACCGCATCAGGATCTCCAAAGACCTTCATGATGACCTGAGGGTCTGGCTCACGTTCCTAGAGCGTTACAATGGGATTTCTCTGTGGAGGGATGTCCAGCTGCTGGAGATATATATGATATGATCTATCTATCAATCTATCGATCAAATATAGATATATGATTGATATATATCATATATTTTATTTATATATATGATATATATATCATATAGTTCAGATGATATCTTTTATTGAACCAACTTTTGCTTGGAAGGATATGCAAGCTTTCAAGATGAAGGGTCCTGGTTGCATGACTTGAGAGCTTGCATAACCTCCCGGAGAAAAGTTAGTCCAATAAAAGATATCATCTGAACTATTTTGTCTTTATCTTAGACCCCATATGCTTTCTTAGAAATGTCCCTCACATATGTGTTGCTTCTGATACCTAACAATGGAACTTGCTTTCATAAAGAAAGTGAGAGGAAACCAACTAAATTGTTGATGAATGTAAGTATTTTGTAGCCCTAGAAGATGGAAGTAAATCTTTCCTGTGGTGACTGCTCCAGCTGTTGATTATAAAGACAGGAGTCCCTGGGCTCACCCATAAAGTTATTCCCGACCCCTGAATTTTCTTAGCAGTGAGTGACTTCGTCACATGCTTCCTTCTGGCCTGCTTTGAAAGCCTCCTTTTCATTGACTTGAGGCTGAGGTTGAGACAGTCACTGCCCTCATGTCCCACAGAGTTCCCAAAGTCCTTACAATACCCTCCACTCTAGTTGAAGTTGAGAAACCAACTCAGGTCCTGTTAAACCATTCTGGAGCCATACAGCCTAGTGAAGAAGGTGCTGCACGTGGACCTTCGAGGTCTGGGTTCAAATCCTGTTCCACTCATTAACTCATTGGGTTGCCTTGGGCAAGTCACCTTAGGTGAGGCCCAAATGAGACAGAGTGGGGAGGCTACCACGCCTTGGGTAGTCTCACCCTACTCTGGGCAGCTGGGCCACGTGATGCAGTGCATTGTGTGGCTGGTGGCCGCCAGTTGTGCCCCCTGTCCTGGAGGAGCTTGAACATCTGGCTGCTACACGATGCATCCTTGGAAAAATTCTGGGGATGCATCATGGAGCAGAATTACCCCACATGGGGTGAGGCTGCCCAGGATGGGACAACTCACGTGGCTGGGCCCCTGCTGTGCAGCGAGATCCATGGTGGGGATGTAACTGGCAGCTGTTGTTGCCCATAGTGTGCAGCCATGTCATGGCTGGGGGTGGGATTTGGTCAGGCTGAGGGAGGAAGGCAGGGCAGGGCGCCCACTCGTGTGGCTGGTGTTGCAGCAGCTGACCAGCCCAGCTTCCTTGCAGCCACGTGCCTGGCTCCCCATGCTGGCCCTGCAGTGTGGCGACCATGCTTGTACATCATGGGGCCGCGTAGGGATCGGGCCCTTGCAGCTCATGTGGCTACACCCTATTTCTTAGCCTCTGTTTCCTATATGTAAAATGGGGATTACTACCACCTACCTCACAAGGTTGTTTTGTGTGAGCAAACTTGATAAGGAGTGTAAAGCACTTTGAATGCTGTGCTACAGAAATGATGAAGAGCAATAAATTGTACCCTTACCAATCAGTAGCAAACAGGAAGCTTCAGGTGCCAGAATCCCAACTCTGTCTGGAAGCTGAGAATGTATAGTTTGTTGTTGGAGGTTATTATGTCCATACCTTCTTCATGCATATCCCAACTCCCGACTCTATCAAATTCTGTAGTAACGTCCCCTTTATGACTTACACCTGGTCATAACATAAAGGATGGATTGGGTCTCAAGTCTTACAAGGAGGGTAGACTGCCTTTAAAAAATATAGCCTGACAATATATTTTCACAAGATGAGCCAACACGTTCTCCTGTAAATCCAAGCTGGCAAGCATGGCCTGCACTCAAGACAGTAAATAACCTGGATGCTCACCATGGTGTTGCGCTGTGGTTTGTCGTTGGACAGAATGTGCGAGCCAGGAATGAATCATGGGAATTTACAGTGTCTTTTTCTACAACTCTTTATTCCAGCCCCCCCCCCTTTGGTTGAAGCAATCCAAGGCAAATAGCCCCTTTTTCTCTTTGGCAAGTTTATGTTAATGCAGCCTGATATTTACAAGAGGGGTATAAAACGACTGACAGCTTTATGCTGCTAATAAACAAACTTTTTATAAGCAAAACGCTCTTGCATTATATTCCGAAATCCAATTCAGAGAAATACCCTTGCCTGTAGGAAATGTTAAACAATGATTTGTCAGAGGGTGCTGCGTAAATCTGGGACAAAAGGCTGGCTTCTGTACATAACATGACATTATTGGGGTTTCTTTGTTTTTTTAAAAAAACAAAACAAAAAATCACTGGGAGGGATAAAATGGGAGCATGTTTTCATGGCTGGCTATGATGCTGTCGGTAATGTGCTCCAGTTAATTTGCAGGTAACGGGAAAATTTCATCACAGGGTGGACAAAAACATAATGGGATCATAAAAATTGGCTACAGGGTCTGAAGGTTGATCTTCCACATCTTAGTATGCTAGGCCCCGGTGACCTTTTTGTCCTGTGCTAAATACCGAGTTTAATTGTGTCCATCACATTTATTTGGAAAGATTTAATGTTTTAATTATCTTTTTTCTTATGTATCACAGATTTTTAAATGTAAATGATTTCTTTCTGTGTCTGTGTTTCCCCCCCTAACAAGTTGGGTAGGTACAGGCTTGGATTCTAAATGCACTTGTGCACACACAGTCCTGTTGACGAGAGGGCAAAATAAGTACATTGATCAGATCTTCAGCTGATGTAAATTGGTCTAGCATCAGTTCAACTTGATTTACGCCAGTAGGTGACTGTGCCTGGGATGTTTAACTCTTAGAGGAATAAATCTGTGCCTTATATACAACATGATAATTTTATGACAGGAACTGTACAATGTGGCTACCTGCGGACCTGACGACTGAATGGTCCTTTCCAGCCCTGTCGGACTTATAGTTCTTGTACTGGCTTGATTCTACTTCAGTTGAAATTGATGGAAGATGAGCTTTTTACTTTGTCCTCTTGCATCTCCTAATCAGGACATTTCAGTTTATAGCATATCCTCTTTAGAAAAATAACAGGAAAATGCAAAGTGGAAGGGCAATTTAGTGGACACTGGTGGCTAGGACTAGGACTCTATTCCAGTGTGGTTGACAAGTTGGTATTGGTCAAATGTGAACTCTAGGCACTAGAACGAACACATTTGCTGACTGTATTTGCCGTGCTTCTGTAACAGCCTGGGACAAGGGCTGCTTTTATATGAGCGGGTCGCAGTTGCACAACCTGCTCGCGCGGTTTTTCAAAATCCAGCGAGGTGGGATTATATGTGACAATGGACGTGATCACGTGCATTCAAGGCGGTCACGCATTGTTTGCTGACTGTGAACTAAATACCTCGATGTGTGAGGTATTTAGTTCATGGTCGGCAAACAACACGTGAATGCGCATGATCGTGTCCATCGTCACGTATAATTCTGCCTTGCGGGATTTTGAAAAATTGTGCGAGCGGGTCGCATGACTGCAACCCGCTCGTATAAAAGCACCCTATGACTGTTGTTACGGCTCCATTCCTTACAGATTTTTCTTTCCATTTTGTTCTCCTTCTGGGCATTCGGCTAATCTCATTTTTTTGCACGTTTGCAAGTTACAAATGAGGACAGATGTTTCTCCTGACAGATGAAGACTTTTGTCTGTCTTTTATTTTTATTTCTTTGCAGTTTGATTCATTGAGGCTTTGTCTTCCATTTACAACACAAGCAGATAGATCGTGGGCCTATTTTCTTTTTGTCAGCTGTGTCTGATAAAGTCTCTCCCCAAGTTTCTGCTTTCAGCTCCCTGCCATTAGTGAGTCATGTTTCAAGTCTTCCTACAAGCCCTCTTACCATCTTGTTCCTCACTGACCTACCTCAGGAGAATGAAAGATTTTAATCCACCCCCACCTGTCCACTCTGTTGAGAGTAGATGAAGAAAGCCTAAAGATATGAATGCATCTTCAATATGGTAAGATCTGTGTCCATGATGTGATCTATTATGGAATTAGCAGGCCCTACATGTTGTAGGGTTTTGAACTGTGATCTGAATTTTACAGCCCCACTCTTTTTCATTTTTGGAGAGGTATAACTTGGGGGGGGGGACAGGTTAAGAGTGCAGAGTCATCGCCCCCCCCTTCCCTTGTCTTGGTGGGTCACCTTTCACTGGAAAGAAAACTGCACAATTTGCATAATTTTGTCTGTGTGGTGATATGAAGACACATGCACATTTAAAATGAATTTCACAGCACTGAGGGTGGACTGAAAATAAAACACCAACCACGAGACAAGAGGAAGGAAGCCAACCCTCAGCATGTCCATAGAACGGCCTCCTAGCACTCTATAGAACAGACACTGCATAGACTCAACATCCCAGAAGCTCCATTGCCTTCCATAGAACAAACACCCCACAGCCTAGAGAAGTCTGATTTCTGAACATTTGACATCTGGATGGCCTGTCTACTTGGACACTGACACAGACTGGATTTGGTGAGCAGATCAGGTGGCTTACAAGATGAAGAGTGACGGCTTCTTGTATGTCCAGCTACGCAGCACTCCTGAGAGAGTTCACAAACTGACTCATAAGAAGTGCTCTCCACCAGCTCAAATTACTTCCTTTCCAGCTGCTACCAGCTGCTGAGAGCACCCCTGCCGCCCTGCCGTTCCCACTCACTGTCTGCCAACTAACTGTTTCCCCCTGCAATTGCCTGAAAGTGCAAATTCAAAATCCTTTGATCTGGCCAGGACCACTGGAGGAGGTAACCCCTCCCTCTGGGGTGCTTTAGAAAGTCAGCAACTTCCTGTGCTTACTCCGGACCTTTCTACGCACACAACGGGAGGACTTCTGCAGGGCTCGGACTCATGGCTGGCTTGTTTCCATGGTTGTTACCCCACAGGAACCACTGCTACATTATCATCCCCTTCATCAGTTTTCACAAATGTTATGTTCCTGGGAATCAGAGGTGCACACTGGGACTTAGGTGGACTTCTGTGGGAGAAGCAGCTACTACAGGGTTATACTACAGGCTCACAAATTTGGGTTTGCAAATTTTTAGGAAGAGAAGTACTATTCTCTGCCTTTCCTTGCTTGAACCCCTCTGCTCTTGTGAACAAAACGGATGATAAATGAAGATAGGAGGTTATTAATACAGAGCAAGAACTTCTGAGAATAAGGCCTCAGTGTCGAGGGGTCAGGTGGTTTATTGCACTACTTGATCAAGAAAAGTGTCTTTCATGTTGCATTGGGCTCCCTCCAAATTACAGTCATAGACCATGTTCACACATACAGCTAAATTGGTTTAATAAATCTTTAACTTACTTCAACCTTGGTATCATTCACACATCGAGTGACGGTATTCAGGAGTAGGAGGCGAAGTACATGCTTGGGAATAATCAGGAGCAGACACGTCCCTTCCCTTTCTAAACCGCAGCACCTTGTAATGTGGACTCTTTCCGTGTTTGGTTGGCAAGCACGGTGTGAAAATCATTCCCCGGCTGCGGCGTGAAGCATCTCTCTTGCTGAGAACTCGTGGGAATTCATCCCAGAATGCTTTGCGTGCGAGGCAAGAAGGGCTGGGTGTTATGTGCACTTTTCTGACGTGGCCACTGAGGGTACATTGCAGCGGCACTAAATTGGTTTAGATGCATAGTGTGAATGATACCAAAGTGAGTTACTAAAACCTGAACAATGAGTTTGGTTTGATAAGTCAGTTTAGCGTTGTATGTGTGACTGTGGCCATAATATGCTGTTTCATAGACATTCATAGAGTTTAGATTGTAAGCTATTCTGGGCAGGGACTTGACATTTATTTCTTGTGTGCAACGCACTAGCCGCCCCTTGGGTGCTGTTTAAATAACACTAAGTAGTATTTGACCCAGCTGACGTTTGTTTTATTACTAGTGCCACCTAAAGGGCCATATATCTATTTCACGCATTGAACATATGGGAAGCGAGGTTATTTGTTTGCTGTTTTGAAGCTTAATGTTGTTTTTGTGCGGCAATAAATTCTAGGAAGCCTTTAGGCTTTTGCAAATAGCTTTAAAATGATTTCCATCTCGAGTCATTTGTTACTGAATAGCATGGGCCTAATTTTCAGAGCTGGGGATTTGGGAATCCATAGGTAACCATGTGTGTGTTCCAATAGAATTTAGGTTAGTGGTTCCCAGCTTGGCTTTATGCCTGTGGGACCCCATTTTGAGACTTGGAAAAATCCTCTGCTCCCAGACAGCAACAACAAAGACATGCCAAGTATGTTGAATCTCCATCAGAATGCAACCCTGTTGTAGTTCTAGAGCTTATCCCAGGGATCCTGTCCTGCCACCATGATGTTGGGTCTCAGGAGACCATGCACCAGTTGAAAAGAGAGACATGGTTTACTCTCTGGAACAGCTTGCTAGTCTAATGTTCAAGATCATAACTGAGATAGCAGATCTGGGATGTCTCAGCCTGGGAGAATCACAAACATGTTCCCTGTCTGCTCACAAGGTCATTCTAACAATTCAGAGATTTTGGGGAGTTCTTATCCATTTTATAGTCTACACAGATACACTGAGGTATCAGAGAGCCATTTCATTGATTGAGCGGTTACAGTGACTTATTGTTCTTGGGACCGGACGTATGTTTAAGGCAGGACTTCCACTTCAATTAGACATGAACACACAGTTGAATTTCAGTACAGGAGGATCAACGTGGGGAATTATCACTCCAGTCTTTTAGACTTTCACTGCTTCTTAGATGTAGACCTGTCTCTCAGCAGCCAATGGCACGTCCTTGCTAGATTTTATTTATTTATTTATTTACAAAAAAATTATAACCCGCACCCTCTTGCACTTGGCAACCTGACATTAAACTTCAGGGAGGAGATGGGAGGATCCAATTTCAGCTGGATCCTTCTGACTAGTGCAAGTTAACTTCTTCTTTACCCTGGAAAGGGGAAATTCATAGGCCTGTGTCTTACGTGCTGAGGTGCAGCAAGTGGTGTCCCTCAGAACATGCCAACACCCATCTGCAGATGGTGTAACCATCACTTGAGGTCACAACCTTCAATTTGGGGACCTCTGATTTACTCAAACAAACTTTTCAGTGCCATTTGAGTGCTGAAGTGTGGAACTTGATAACCCAGTTTAGGGTGGGGGAGGGGAGGGGAGAGGACACATTTGGAAACAGGAATTGTGTGTGGGGGACTGAATTTTGCTGTCACTTTAGCAGGACAACCTTGGGCCACAGAGTTTCTCAGGATCAGGGCCCCAATGAACCAAACCCCTCCAACCATTTCCCACCAGCAAGTACAGGTTTACTTACAGTATGACAGTCCAGACATACTAAGATCCATACAGTTCAAAACCTCTCACTGAGATGATATAGCCAGTCTCTAGGCATCTAGCCTGTTCTCAGACAAACTCTTTGGGCCAAGCTTGCAGGGCCTGTGTGTTTGGTGCTGGGAGGACTGGGGCTGTGGTGATTGGAGGAAGCTGCTGCCACTCTGTGTGTCCCTCCCCTTTCCTCAGGTAACAACTGCCAGGGTGGGGCCCTGTGGGCGCCAGCCCGCAGTGCGACACCCAAAGGGTGTCGGCCGTTGGCTGGGCCCGTTTTCTGGGCCGGGGTGCCTGGGGTCACTGCTGCAGGACTGACAGCGCTGCAGATTTCACGCCTGCTGGATCCGCTCCCTGCTGCCGCTCCTGGGTATCCTCCGCTCTCCCCAGGAAGAAGAAGGGGTAACCATTTGGTATCACTCAGCGGCATGCCTCTTACCATCTGCCGGCTCCTGTTCTCTGCTGCCACCGCTGTTGTTGCCTCTGCTTCGGGGTCCTGTGCTGCCCACCTGAAAGGGAAAAGGGTCACGTGAGTTGGGGGTCACTGGACCTAAACCCCTTCCTTCCCACCCTCCCCCGCCACTGCCAGAAACCACCAGGGGGCATTTAAAGAAGCCACCTTTGGGGCCCTTCGGGGTCACTTCGGGTTCCAGGGGTCATAGAATTGTCTGGCTTATACTGGCAGGGTTTGGGGACTTTAACTCTGCCGGGGATATGATGACGAGGAAGCATGTCGGAGCTATAAAGGAGGCAGACAAGAGGCAGCCTGTCTGTCCAAAGGCTGATAGAAGACTTTGTTCCTGCTCACCGGGATCTCCCTAGGGGGAAGGGGAGGAAGGTTACCTTGGGATTACCCAAGGCCCTACAGGACGGTGGCACTTCCCCCTGCTCCCCCCCCTTCCCCTGCTGATTCTGCCTTAGAGAAATCTAACTGCCCCCCCAGTTAAAGGAGGGGGACCCCCCTGGAGTGGGGTCAATGGATGGTCTGGTGCCTTTGTCTGGGGAATTGGTTAAAGACTTATCAACACAGCTTGCTTGAGTTGTCAGTCTTTGGAAACAACAAGAGAAGCAGTGGTCTATGATCAATGAATTTATCCAGGAAATGCGGAGCTTCAGTTCTACTCAGGGAGCCCATCTTGCGACAAAGCAGCCCCGAGATAAGCCTCAGCTATTTGACCTTTCGCAGGTATGTCCTCTGGGATGCAAGGACTCCGAGGCAGGGTCTAGGAAGGAGCTCCCTGTACGCCCAAGGACATTTATAAGGTCACCCCCAGACTTGGGAAGGATGCAGGGACCTAGACCTGAGGGTCAGAGGTGTGAGAGATCCAAGCTGGTACAGAAGGCTCTCTGCTTTTCAATTAAGCCACTGCCAAACGGTACTTTTCCATCCTGGAGAACTAAGAGGGATATTTGCTTTCACCTCTCTACCACCTTGGGTGACCAAATCCCCATAGGACATATTGGGGGATTTTGTGTTATTTCTGGGCGAGGAAAGTGTTTACTTTCGCACACCCAGACTTGTCTCCCATTTGCTCATGCACATCCCCTTGTTTTTCTCATGGGGGGGTTCAGCTGGGCGAGGTATTTATGACTGGAGAGTCAGTAGCACCCAGGAGGGAAAGCATTAGTCAGGTCAGAAGAGACAGCAGGCTTCCCTGTTCCAAGGTAGCTACGGAGAAGGAGGGGAGTATCAGTTGTACCCCAAGGGATTTTCTAAATAGCTCAGGCTCGCTCCCTATAAGGGACAGGCTGCTCCAGTTAGCTGCAGCCCCTGAGGAAAATTCTTTGGCAATGGCAAGGGGCCCCTATGTTGAGGAATTAGCAGTAGTGCAGACAGCAAAGGAATTAGTGATTCTTACGGAGGAAATAGGGAACCTGGTTAATGAAGCGAGCGAGAGCTTCTTATTAAACTCCCTGGAGGGTGCTGGGCCTCAGGACCCACGTTCTGCTCTTCCTATTCAGATGGCAGATAACAAGGAAGGTTCTAAGGGGGAGATAGGGAGGGTGGCCTATGTATCTACTCTACCTGCAGAGGCGGTTAACATGTCTCAAGATGGGTTGGTTGGGGAGCAGGGAGCTCTATTCTCCTCCATGGCGTCCGGCAGCCAAGCCATGTGGTTATCCCCTGCAATAGGGGGGTGCAATCAGGCATGACCTGCAGAGATGCAGCCAGATTTATTATTATTATTATTATTATTATTATTATTAACAAACATTTATATAGTGCCAGCAGTGTACCTGGCACTTTACAAAGTAATAAAATAGACACGGTCCCTGCCCCTAGGGCTTACAATCTGAGAGACAGGAGCTGGGGGAGAGACTTAGGAAGGGGAACAGAGGGAGAGACAAGGGGTCTAACATTCATGAAGATGCGAGGTCTCAAGTGCACGTACTTGGCTTGGTTACGATGAGAATGACAGCAGGCAGGTCCATGTTGCAAGGATAAGGGTAAACCGATCGTAGGTATAGGAATAGTGGCTCAGCAGGATAAAGAGTCAGACAGAGCAGAGCGAAAGAGGTGAGTTTTAAGGAGAGATTTGAAGGTATGAAGGGAGGGGGCAAGGCGGATGTGGACAGGGAGGGAGTTCCAGGCATGGGGGGCAGCAAGTGAGAAGGGACGAAGGCGCTTAGGGGAGCAGGGAAGGCGTGGAAGGGTGAGAGAAGGGACAGAGGAGGAGCGAAGTGCACGGGCTGGAGTATGGAGGGCGATAAGTGCAGAGAGGTAGGGGGGAGCGAGGTTGTGAAGAGCTTTATAGGTGAAGACTAGGAGCTTGTGCAGGATTTGTTCAGGAATTTATTGTCCATCTGCTCTTGGAAAATTGCTGGCTGGCATTCCCATAAAGATTGTAAGGATTTTATAGCACTCCTGAAGCAGTTCCATGTCCTTGCTCTCCAAAAGACCTGGGCAACTGATGGCATCGAGTTTGATCAATAAACAGCATTTTGTCTCCCGGTCATAGCTATGGCTCCCAGAGGTAGAGCAAGTGGCGGATTGGCTTGCCTGGTAATAGATGAAAAGGGGCTCAGAGTGCTGGGCGAGATTAGGCACCCCCCCTTTATGCTAGGCATAGTGCTGGGCTTTGGGGCTGATACATATGTACTCCTAAATGTCTATATACCTCCGGTGAATGCTGGCTCTTTCAACATCAAGCTGTGGTCCAGTTTGGAAACCGCTATCAATGAGGCCTTGACAAATCACCCAAAGGCTCGCTGTGTAGTGCTGGGCGACTTTAATGCTCGGATAGGTTCAGGGAATGAAGCTCTAACTCCCTATCTGGAGGTGCCACTGGCTGGGTCCCCTCTGGTGCAACTACAGGTGAGGGTCTCTAAAGATCAGAAACTAAACGCATCAGGGGTAAGATTTGCCCAGATGGTGGCCAACTCTAATCTTTTCATCTTAAATGGTTCCAGGTTCCAGGACCCATTGGGGGAGTATACATTTTTAGGAACCCAGGGAAGCAGTGTGGTGGACTACGCACTTGCCTCTAGGGCGGCTCTGACCTGTTTGAATAGCGTTGCAGTGGTGGCTTCTACGCTGTTAGACCACCTTCCACTAGCCCTGAGGTTTTTTCAAACTGCCGATGTAGAGCTAGAGAAGGAGTCAATCGTAGAGCTAAACAACTCCCCCCCCCTTTAAATACCGAAGGTGGAGCGAGAAGGTTGCACAGGCTTGGGAGGTAGCTCTGGAGATTGGTGTGCCCCAGATGATCCGGGAAGAGATTACCTCTAAAGGCTGTGAGGATTTGGTGGTTGAGCTCTACTCCACTATGGCCTCCTCTCTGAAGCAATATTTGCTCGATTGTTCTCAGAGTAAGTGTCGGCACAATTCATCAGATCGTGTCTCTCCAACTTGGTTCGATGCGGAGTGCCGGAGGGCCAGGGGGGAGGTAGATGAGATTTATAGAACATTCTGTGCTGGGGCCCAGGCTGCCCTTCTGGCTCAATATTTCCAGCAGAAGAGGATTTATAAGGAGCTGATCATCCAGAAGAAGAGACTGTACTATGATGCCAAGTGGCAGGATTTTCTGAGGGCCAGTCTTGCAAAGAATTCCCGTGCCTTCTGGTGTATTATTAATGGAGCCTCTTTTCAGGTGAGAGTGGCTTGATCTATCCCAATTGCCTCTCTTACTTGGGTGAGATACATAGAAGCTTCTCAGATATCTACCCCTGAAGTGCTGGGCGTGGGCCAGGATGGCTTCAACTTTGCAGATCCAACTCTTCCAGAATGACCTCCGATCATGGAGGAAGAGTTGAGGTCGATTATCGAGTCTTTTCACAATGGCAAAGCCCCCGGTCCCGATTTGATCTAGGTGGAGGCCATTAAAGGTCACCTGGACTGGTGGCTACCAATCCTGACCACTCTGTTTACCCAAGTAAACAGCACTGGAAATATACCTAAAGCATGGTCCTAAGCTATTGTGATACCCATATACAAGAAAGGGTGCAGATCTGACCCGGGCAACTATAGGCAGATCAGTCTCATTAGCGTAGTGGCCAAGATTTATAGAACTAAGAATGGGAAGTTTTATGCTGCTTTCCTTGATTTGAAGGCGGCCTTTGACTCAGTCAAGCGCCCACTTTTATGGGGGAAACTGTCTGCCTTAAAAATCGACAGTAGGCTTCTCCTTCTAATTCGGACCTTGTATACCAACACCACTGTGGCTGTCAAGGTACAGGCACCACTGTGGCTGACTGCTGGTCAGCTTACCCCTGATATCAGGGTGGATCGGGGGTAAAGCAGGATTGTGTCCTTGCTCCCTCCCTGTTCAACCTCTTTATCAATGATTTTATCCCTCAAATGAGACAAGAGAGATTTCCCCCCCCCCTAAA
The DNA here is from genome assembly GCA_003113815.1 of Sphenodon punctatus. Taxonomy (NCBI): domain Eukaryota; kingdom Metazoa; phylum Chordata; class Lepidosauria; order Sphenodontia; family Sphenodontidae; genus Sphenodon; species Sphenodon punctatus. Next base: position 109,904 of record QEPC01007613.1, read on the forward strand.
TTGGTATCCAAGTCTGTCAGCATCTTGTTATACGCCGATGACTTGGTCCTTCTCTCCCAGACCAGGGTGGGATTGTTGAGGCAGCTTACCTCCTTTATAGGCTATTGTCGGGCCAATTCTCTTACCATCAATTGCTCCAAATCCAACATTCTTGTATTCCCTCAGTAGACAGATACATAGATGGCCTATAGGGACACCCAGTTTCAACAAGCTAAATCATATAAATATCTGGGGCTTCACTTTACTACTGATAGGCAGTGGAATAAGCACATCAGAACATTCGAAGCCACAGCAAAGAGTCAAATGCTGGTGATCTTAAGACTATTTACCAGGACAGGGAGGAAGAACCTTGAGATTGCCCTGAAAGTCTTTGAGGCCAAGGTTAGGGCATCATTCCTCTACAGGGCTGAAATATGGGGCCCTTTGGTCAAGAGTAACCTGAATTCTCTGCAGACTAGGTTTCTGGGTATGCTTACAAGACTCCCCCATGGGACCGGGGTTGCAGCTATAAGATTAGAGACAGGCTCTTGTGGTTGGTCTACGGTGGTTTGGGAACGGGCATCCTTATACCGGGATAAGGTGAACAGGGCCCCTCAGGATAGCCTCCTCTGCCTTATGCTTACAGACTCCTTCATCAGCCCATGGCGAATGGCAGTAACCCAGTATTTGACCCGAATTGGCCTTTCGCCTTCATACATTCAGACCAAGGCTCTGTCAGCTGCAAAGCGGGAGATAATTTCTAGGGTCAGAGATATGGACTACCAGGAAGAACTGGCGAGGGTGGCAGGATCCCGCCATTTGCAGGGGTATAGTGTATGCGGGTACCACAGATTGGCCAGAGGGCACAGTACTTGGGAACAAGTGGAAGGTAGCTTCAGAGATAAATACTTGTTCCTCGGTGCTAGAGTTAATGCACTGCCCACAAATATACTAGTCGGACGTTTTGCGGGGATCTCGTATGGAGATCGCTTGTGCCCCTACGACGCAATGATTGCAAAAATGACACAACATGTCTTGTTTGAGTGCCGCCTATATGATGCCATTTGAGGAAGATACCTCCAATCACTTGTAGACAAGTTTCCTGGTGCAACCGCTGGGTTTTTGAACCAGATGGTCCTTGCCGATGTGCGGTCAGAAGTGTCTGCTCGTCATGAAATTCCTGCTACATGCCATGGATGCGAGGTTGAAATTTTTGAACTACAGGTCTTAGGAACCTTGTTTCAGGCTCAAATGTTCATAGCACCACCCAACTCTCTATTTTCCTATCCCCCTGGGAGCTGGTTGCTCCTGTCATTAGTTGTGGTGGGGGTAAGCCAAAGTTAAGTGCTTCTACTATTGTTATGGTGTTGCCTGTGGTTGGGTTGGATTGACTGTTAATTCCAGCTGTTATGTGTATTTTCTGTTAATAATCATTTGCGCAGGAGTCAAGTTCTGCCGCCGCAAGCCCCGGGAAGGGCAAGGCGATTTCGCGAATGTGTTCCTATGGGTGCTTTAATTAGGATCCAACTGAGCTATGGCCAGCATTGTATGCGATTATTAGATCCAGCCCCAGGTATATGCCTTGGGTCTGTTTATTGCTGCTATAAGCCCTTGTAGAGTGGGGCTGACTGTCTGCCCCTCTGGTGATTAGATTAGTTACATTTACAGCTACTTTAAGCGTACATGTGTTTTTTACTATAATTGTACAGACGAGCTGGTGTAGCCCAAGGTTAAGCAGCAAGGAAATTAAACATTATTTGTTATGGTCTCACTGTGATGGCCAGGAATCTATTCGGATGTAAGCTGCAGGAAGTTCTTATTGACTTATACCTGGCTA
>QEPC01007613.1:112692-125194 GCA_003113815.1 Sphenodon punctatus
AGAAAATATTTTTTCACTCAGCGTATAACTGGGTTGTGGAATCTACTGCCAGAGGCTGTGGGAAGGGCCAGTACTATAGCTGAGTTTAAAAGAGATTTGGACAGGTTTCTGGAAGATAGATCCATTAGCAGCTATTAGCCAGACAGGATCAGGGAACATGACGGGAGCTGGGAGAAAACAACAAGGAATGGATCCCCCCATTGTGAACTGTTGGGTGCTTCTCCCAAGCCACCGTGACTGGCCACTGTCAGAGACAGGATACTGGGCTAGATGGACCATTGGTCTGACCCAGTATGGCACTTCCTATGTTCTTATGATTGGAGGTAAGAACTGCATTCAAGGGCCAGATCCAGGAAGTGGAATGGGGCCACATAAAAACTTGCCGTGGGCTGCATTTGGCCCCTGGGTCTGAGGTTCCCCACCCCTGGGCTACACCTTCACCAGGACTTTATCTGTGCCCTAATCCTGCAGCCACTTAGGGCCACATGTTACAGTCACTGACACCTCTTCTAATTCCACTGGAATGAATGGGATAGCAGAGATTGCAATGCAAGGCAGAATTTTGTCCCACACAATATATCTCAGTTAAGTCCCGCAGAGTGATAAGTTCACACTGGCTTTCTGAATCTCTTTTGGCTTTCTAACCAATGTCAGGAGACATGGAAAATGTCAGATCATTAGTGATCTAGATCCTTGCTTGCAGTTAGTTTCTGTCTCCCTTGATTTGAGATTTCCCTTGCTGCATAGATAGAGCTGGATTGCTTTCTTCTCAAGGTAAATACTCCAAATCAATCAAACCTAGGACGCAAGAAGCCTGGATGTGAAATGTGCACAGCCTCTTTGCTGAGAATACAGTTAGAACCACAACAAAAATGCCATTTTAGCAAATATTATTGGCATATTGGGATGCACCACTGAATGTCCAAATTCTGTTTGATGTGAAAAACAAAATGTGCACATTCGTTAGGCCATTTTGTTTCAGTTATTTTGCTGACACTGTTTACTTCAGTATATCATTTTGCTTGTTTGGTATTTTGATCATGTCGTGCTTGAAGCAAACAAAGATACTGAAAACAAAGAAGTGAATAACCAAAATGAAGTACCAAAGTGAACAAAACAAATGAAATAACTGAAAAACTGAAAAGAAATATTCATTTAGGTGAATGAAGTGGGGAGCGAATAGCATGTTGTATCCTTTTTGTTCAAAACAAGATGAATATATCAAATTCAGACCTAAATGCAATGTCTGGCTAGGAATCAGCACGCTTAGTGTATAATATAGTGTCCAATGCTGTATCCGAATGCTGCAATTCATTCTCAAAGGCTATTTCAATACCCACCTTCCCCTGTCATAAATAGGGGCGGAGTATTTTCTGTGAGCTGGGGTGTTTCAATAGGCACTGAAGATGCTCAATGTCTTGCACAGTTGTGGAAAACTGACCATAACTGGTTTGGGGCAATCTGGCCAGCTCTTTTGATCATAGAAATAACTATAGGCAGAGAAAGATTAAGGCTGTGGCTAAAACCAGCTGTACGGGAGCGCAGCTACTTGTAGGGGTGGGAAATTCGGATTTGGATTAAGGAAGTGCTAAATAAGGGAGCTTCTGAAACACATCCACAAAGGCGTAGCTATATTAGGAACCGCAGCTGCACTGGGGCCCATGACCCTGGGGACCCCAGGCTCCCTGATGTAGCTGCATCTTCTCCTGCTTCGAGGTGGACCAGGAAGGCCCCATTCCATCTTCCGTCTGTTGCTGCCATTTTAGAAAAGGGCAGTCAGTTGGCACATGCACAGTGGTCACTTTGCGCCGACCGGCTGCCCTTTTGGGAAAGGGCACGCAATCACAGAATGGTCTAGTGACCATTTTGTGAATGCAGAGTTAGGTTTTTTAAATTATTATTTATAGATTTTAAACCAAACTGCAACAGGTGTGTTTGCCACAGTTGCAGTTTGGTGTGGATTACTCTCTCTCTGTCTCCACATATACTGAACATTCTATGGTACCAGAACTAACACACATACTGAACATTAGAACAATCAAGCCAAAATCTCCAGGGCCGCTCTGAATAGGTGTGCTGGGCTTATCCCTTGGCATAGCAATGCGGTCACCTCACACATATTGAGACATTTCACATCATGATCTTCTTGGGATGAGATTGATTTAACGTAAAGTAACAATTCTTAGTCCAGGCAAATCTTACACCCAAATTCTTTTCTTTCTAGGTCACAGCCCTGGTTCAACAGTTCCTTTCTGCCGTGATAGTGTAGGGCCAGAGGAAGCAGGCGTCCTCTTACCCGTGTCATGGCTGTGAACCCCTTGTGATGAACCCCTACACCAGACGGCCTACCTGCCCTTTCCAATGGCTCCAGATTCTTGCAGGTCTCCCTCTCAAATGAGCTTTTATAAAAGAACTTGCCTTTTATAAACCTGCAATCACAGGCTGCTGTCTGACCAGGAACGTAAGCTAGTCACAGATGAAGCTGAGTCCAGGGTCCCTCAAAGGCGTGGGCTCATCTTGAGACAGTCCTAAATATACAATAGAAATAAACCTCCTCAGCAGGCATCCTTTTGTCTTGAGAAGCATCCCTAAATTATGCTAAAACAGACCAAATACAACTCCTTCCCATGTGCATAAATAGTCCCAGCTCCATTAAAGATCTAATTTACCCCAGTGCTTTGACTCAGGGGAGATCAAACTGATCCTGCCTAAGTCCATTGGGATGTTCCTTGCCAAGGGCACTTTGTTAGTCATCACAATATTTTGAGTGGCTGAAGAGGACAAATAAGCTCCACCTGGCAAATAAGTTCCACCTCTCAATGAATAATAATAATAATAATAATAATAATAATAATTAATAAAAAATAATTAATGCATTTTATTTGTATAGCACTCCCCTGCCTTTAAATGGCACTCAGACCACTTTACATTCATAAAAATATAAACACAATATAAAACAGTATAAAATCAATTAAAAAAAATTAAAAAGGGATGGTAGGGAGAACAAACTACATTAAGGGGAACCGGCAGTGGAGCCTAAACTTTTCTAGCAAATAAGTGAGTTTTCAGGTGTTTTTTTAAAGATAAAGGGGGCGCGGAACTAGAGGCGCTTTCCCACGTGACAACTCTGCATCTTCCAGCTCTAAATCCTCCTCATGATCAGCGCTAAAACTGCGCTGCTGTGTTTTCCCATGTGACAAAAGCCTCTCAGAGACAATTGGCGCACATTTTGTCATGTGGGAAAACGCCCAAACAGGGGCATCTGGAGGGAGCGAGTTCCCCCGTTGCATATTTACGTGCCTGCACGTACGTACGCACGCACGCACGCACACACTCTTACAACATTTTAAGTGCAAGTAGAGAGAGAGAAGTTCTCCCGCATCTCATTCCACTTAGTTTGTCATCATTCCAACATCTCCCCATTGTCCTTTCCAGTGCTTTTCTTGCGAGGCAACCGGGAAAGAAGTGCCCAAGGCTTGAATGCTGGAGTTTTTGTCTTTGTTTCCTGAAAGAGGCACTTTGACCACTTGAAAGAGGGACAATAGGATTCATCACCCAAAGAGGGATTGACCCTCGTAAGTACGGACTCTTAGGAGGTATGCTTTGTGGTTCTCTGTTTTGTGTGCATGTTGTCCATTGACCTCCATGGAAATTCCATTGATTCCAATGATAGTAAGATTTTTTGGGCCCTAAATCTGTTTTGTAAACTTGTTTGCTTGGCATATGGCATTTGTCTCTGGCTTGCTGTCCAAAACTGGATGGGAAAGCTGTTCCCTCTTGTGGACACCATTCTGTAGTGTGTTTTTGCCCTAACCTGTATCCCATACAAATCCTGTTCCCATTCTTTCACTCTACTACAGGTGAAAATTGAAACCCCTATAGGGTCTGACTCTGTACCTTGCAGGTCTCCAAAGAAGTACTAGAATGTTGTTAAGAGATGTAATCCATTTTCTCTTCCCTCCCAAGGCCAAGGACCTCAAACCACTTACTTTGGTGTATTCCATTGTGATAGGAGCCTTTGCTTTATTTTGGAAGACTAAAGGGATAACATTTTTGCATTTCTGGGCATCTAAAACATCCCCCCCATCGGTTCAGTTTTGCTAGAGGACTGGCACATTGTGAGTTAATGGCCCTTTTATTTCAAGCTGCCTGGTCTTCCTGCTTCATGCTTTTTGCATTTGGAAAGCTGTGGAATACTGGAAATGAAATACATAAAATAATTTGAAATCCTCAGTTGGTGGTATTCACAAAACGTCAAAGCCACATTACAAATCCATCTCAAACCACAGGAAGTACATTTTCAAAGTGATTGGCATGGAGGCATGTGCAAGCTCTTTCTTAACCTGCAGCTTCAGACTAAGTAGTTTTCCAATTCTTTTGCTGTGACAGGTCAATCGTGTTGCATTCCAGTCCTTCGGCAACATAAAACAAAGCAATGTGACTCAGGGAACAAGATGTAATGAATCATTGCCATGATGTGCCAGCATGGGTGTTTAAAGACGATGGAACGTCCTGACAAGTGTCGTCGAAACCCCTGCAGTTAAAAAAGTCCCAATGTTATGTGTATCAAACCAGGCTTTAAAAAAACAAAACGATAGCAGAGCTACCGGAAAGTGAAAGGATGCAGAACTAAGCCACATAGGGCCACCACCTAGAATAAGGATTGCTCAATTCGTAAACTTGCCTGTGGATTGTCTGTGACCAGGAAAATCACGTGCGGTAGTTATTTGTAACAGCCCATTAGTGCTTTGATTTAGGACTCTGCCCAAACTATATATGGTCAGGCATTGCCTGCTGAAGAGGATAGCATTAACTTTCACACAATCCTGTCAGGCTGAGGTGACAATAACTTCATGGCAAATACCAATAATACAGTATGTAAATACAAATTTAAAACAATTATTGCCTCTTGTCAGGCAATCCAGCAAGAAGTGCTCTGAGTGGATTGGATATTATACTTGCAAATGTATTCAGATTTATGGACTATTTACAAAATACAGCATTGTACAATGGGAAGCTATAAAGGGATTACTTATGAATGGGAAGGGAGAGAGACTTCTCGTGCCTTTTGAGTGTCCTCATTAAGTGGTACATTCTGAAGAAGGTGGTTACATTATTCATCAAACTGCTGCAGTCCCCTTCTTACAGGTAGCCCCAAGCTCAGCATTTCCTAACAGCTTCTGAGTTCTGACCTTCTCCCTCTTTATTGGTTCAAACGGGACCTTTGCTGTCATGCCTACATTGATGGCTGGTGGAATTAGGGGCCAAACCTGGAGTTCCTTACTCTGTCCTCAATCAAATTCCCATTGGTTTCAGTGGGAGGTTCAGATGAGGGGTTGACATATGTCTGATTCCAGTCCTCTCTGATCTCTCCTCATGTCCAAGAAATTAATTAGCAGGTAAACCCTGTTATTGGCAGCCATGGCTACCCCTTGTGGCAGGGGTGGGGTGCAGCACAGGGGCGGGGTCATCCAACTTCTCATCTCTTCTGGCCCCCCTCCCTTGCCTGGTAGATCCGCAGGAACGTTTATTCAGTTACCCAACTTGAGCTGACCGGGGGTGCCACCCCTTCCCTGGGACGTGTAGCAAGCATGCCAGCTACACATTTATTAACACCCTTGGATCTAACCCTACTTCTCAGATTGCCCCATAATGCAGATGAAGGCTCTACAAAATGGCAGTCATAACTGAGTCAAATTGTGAGCGGCTTTGCTGAAGAGATAGAAAGTGATTTGTGCAGTGCACAGAAGTCATGCTTTCAAGATCAAGCATTTCAAAAGATGTCTCTTGCTTAAACAGCTTCTTAAACTGTTAACGACTTTGGAAGTTTTGCATATTATTATTTCAAAAGAGAATCCTGTATGTGTACAGTCTAGTTAATAATGAATTAAAACTTTAAGTCACTTACTGTATGCAAAGGCTGCAAATGTGTCTTGGGATTAAGTGAACATATTTGTTTTGTCCTAGATTTAAATCGGTATAAAATAGTTAAACACATTATGTTAGTTACATAGCATAAATTTTGCACACTGTGAGCAAGTGATATATTTTCTTTTGTCTGCTCACATCAGTTAAGTAAATATGATCCCTGTGAGCTGATGAGAATTACGGAATTCATGAGCCTATTTGCATGGCAAAACAGGAGGGGGCTGCATTTTGTAGAATACAAAAAGCATTTGAGCTTGAAAAAATTCTGCCTGTGGGTTTTTAATGTAGTCAAGACTGGGCTAACTTTTACATTATTCCGACCTGAGATCTCATGAAGGGTAAGAGCAAGAAGGTAGGCCCTGAGTGAGCCAGGGCATGTAGTCACCTACTTAAATTCCTTTGTCATTAGGATTTAAGCACAAATGTGCAAAGGAATGAGAAGTTGAGAAATAGCTGGAATGGAAGGTGCAGTTATTGAGGTCGTGGCGAAGAGTCAGCTGGAGCTGATTGAGCATACCTGCCAGATGAAGGAAAATTGTTTAAGAACATAAGAACTGCCATACTGAGTGAGACCAATGATCCATCAAGCCCAGCATCCTGTCTCCGACAGTCGCCAAGTTCCGTCGCATGGGAGAAGTATCAGCAGTCACAATCGGCAATCCATTCCCTGCTGATCACTCCCTGCTCCCAACAGTAAGAAGTTTCCATCTCCTAATCTACTTGGCTAATAGCCAAGTAGCTAATAGCCAATGGTCTTTTAGCTTCGTGGAGGGCAGCAGCTTCTCTGGGATGGAGAGATGACATCAGGGAGTAGTGTAACAGCAATTCAAAGACGTTTTACAGTATATAGTGATATACGGAGCAAGCTGGAAGGTGAAAGAACTTAAGTGGGTGGCCCTCAACAGTCAATAGGTGATGTGACAGATGATGATGTTGTGCTTTGCTGAAAAGGATAGGATCATTGTTCTTGCATGCTTAAAATTAAGCACAGGCTGAAGCATTTTGCTGACCTGGGGTGGCGCTGAGATGAATAGCTATGTCTGCTTTGTGCCACTTGAAGACTTTCATGTGCCAGGAGAATTCCCGGCTGCTCCATTAGAGAAGGCTGAATGAGGCCAATGATCAGGCCCGACAAATCCATTCAGATTCAATTTGTGACCAACTCAGGAACAGGGAAAAAAGTCTAAATTTGTTGAGTAATTTATTTGCCAGGGATAATTTGACCAGCTGGAGTTGTAATGACAGCTGTGAGTCCATAATGAAATGAGTCTTACTGCCATCTATACAACCCCTAAATGGACTCTTTTATTTCAACAGCAATTTTTTACTGGAAGCATTAGATTTACTTAGCATGCCCACCCCCATGCGTTTTCGAGGGGTATTTGATATAGGTGTACCAACACAGGCTGTAAGGAGATGAGAGATGTTTCAGATTCTTGGTATTAAGATTTCAAATGTGTTTTTGTTTCTTTGTCTTTCTTAATATTTTGTTATGAGATTTCTGCTCTTTATGTGTGTGGCCCCTATTCCCCATGTGTACTGATGAAGTTATGTTGCAGTAAATTGAAAAAACAAAACTATACGTATTGGGTAGTTTATTGTTAATGCAAAATTCAGCATCAACTTTCAAGTAGATGAGCAGAAATCCCCAGCTCTTTCAAAATTCATATTACTAGACAGACAATCAGATGCCCAACGAACAGAACATCGTATACTCTATTAATTCTGCAGTGACAGATCCCTTTGCACACATTTAGTTATTGAAATAAAACACAAACGTATGTCACCATTTTATTTTTATTGATTTTTGGACTTTCAAGGCACCACGGTGGCACAATGTGTTTTGCAGACATTTGTTGTACAACTAGTTTTGATTTGTTGCTGTCAACTGAAATTATGTCTAAATAAAGTCATCTCTCTCTCCCAGTGGAACAAAGGCTTCTTGGGCACCTAGACCGAAAGATTATTGCCCTCATAATTTTGGGTATTATGAATCTTGCATCGGTGCAGAGGGATGGACTGGATGACCTCCAAGAACCGTCTCAGCTCTATGACTCTAAGCCAGAGCCTTCCTTATGCAGATCTATCTTAAGCCTGCTACACCTCTCAAGCACAATGTTATTACTATTACAGTAGAACTCCACTAGGCACCTCTCTAATCCAGACAAAACCAGAGATGTCCAGAGAAGGGGTTTTTGTGACTGTAGTTAAGGAATTAGACTGTACCCCACTCTTGTGTCCAATCTATACAGCAGCCACAGCGCAGCAAAGGGAGGATGGAACTCAGAGACATAGGCACCGGAATGAGTTAAAATAACAATTTCTCAATAGCAAATTAATGCGATTGAGCCCTTTTGCTCTCGGAATTTGTTCAATGTTCAGCTAAATTTCATGGCAGCATTTGTAAGTGAATGAGGAGAGGCAAAACCCAGGTTGCCACTTGCGCTAATCCCTGCGGTACTTACTTAAAGTATCTGAATCATTTGCCTGTTGAACCAGTCTGTGCGACGTGCTTTGCCGTTTATTCGTGCCTGCCCTTGTGGCTGCAAGGGGTGTGCGGAAGCAGGTCCTTGATGTTTCGGATAAATATGTAGTTAAGTGGTTTGATATTGTGGTACAATCTGATTTTGATTCCAAAGTCCTCGTTCAAGCAAAGGTCAATGGGACGCCGATGCAGAGTATGGCACCCACCACTGAGCCCTTAGTTTCCAATTAGGGCAAGTAGGATGATCCATATTGTCCTGACACGTTTCGCAACTCAGAATCACCACTTCATTGCCAGATGCCAATGAGTTAGCGTGTGGCTGGCATTTGCTTGGGTGCACAGAGCTGGGAGAGGGTGCCAGTAGCTTTCTGCCTGCACCTTTATTTCTCTCCACATGCCCATTGGGCTTACAATAACCTTGCAAAACTATTGCCTGTCAGGGTTCTAGAGTGATACTAGTTCAGCNTCCATCAAGCCCAGCATCCTGTCTCCGACAGTCGCCAAGTTCCGTCGCATGGGAGAAGTATCAGCAGTCACAATCGGCAATCCATTCCCTGCTGATCACTCCCTGCTCCCAACAGTAAGAAGTTTCCATCTCCTAATCTACTTGGCTAATAGCCAAGTAGCTAATAGCCAATGGTCTTTTAGCTTCGTGGAGGGCAGCAGCTTCTCTGAGATGGAGAGATGACATCAGGGAGTAGTGTAACAGCAATTCAAAGACGTTTTACAGTATATAGTGATATACGGAGCAAGCTGGAAGGTGAAAGAACTTAAGTGGGTGGCCCTCAACAGTCAATAGGTGATGTGACAGATGATGATGTTGTGCTTTGCTGAAAAGGATAGGATCATTGTTCTTGCATGCTTAAAATTAAGCACAGGCTGAAGCATTTTGCTGACCTGGGGTGGCGCTGAGATGAATAGCTATGTCTGCTTTGTGCCACTTGAAGACTTTCATGTGCCAGGAGAATTCCCGGCTGCTCCATTAGAGAAGGCTGAATGAGGCCAATGATCAGGCCCGACAAATCCATTCAGATTCAATTTGTGACCAACTCAGGAACAGGGAAAAAAGTCTAAATTTGTTGAGTAATTTATTTGCCAGGGATAATTTGACCAGCTGGAGTTGTAATGACAGCTGTGAGTCCATAATGAAATGAGTCTTACTGCCATCTATACAACCCCTAAATGGACTCTTTTCTTTCAACAGCAATTTTTTACTGGAAGCATTAGATTTACTTAGCATGCCCACCCCCATGCGTTTTCGAGGGGTATTTGATATAGGTGTACCAACACAGGCTGTAAGGAGATGAGAGATGTTTCAGATTCTTGGTATTAAGATTTCAAATGTGTTTTTGTTTCTTTGTCTTTCTTAATATTTTGTTATGAGATTTCGGCTCTTTATGTGTGTGGCCCCTATTCCCCATGTGTACTGATGAAGTTATGTTGCAGTAAATTGAAAAAACAAAACTATACGTATTGGGTAGTTTATTGTTAATGCAAAATTCAGCATCAACTTTCAAGTAGATGAGCAGAAATCCCCAGCTCTTTCAAAATTCATATTACTAGACAGACAATCAGATGCCCAACGAACAGAACATCGTATACTCTATTAATTCTGCAGTGACAGATCCCTTTGCACACATTTAGTTATTGAAATAAAACACAAACGTATGTCACCATTTTATTTTTATTGATTTTTGGACTTTCAAGGCACCACGGTGGCACAATGTGTTTTGCAGACATTTGTTGTACAACTAGTTTTGATTTGTTGCTGTCAACTGAAATTATGTCTAAATAAAGTCATCTCTCTCTCCCAGTGGAACAAAGGCTTCTTGGGCACCTAGACCGAAAGATTATTGCCCTGACCATCACCCTCGATAGAACATTGCCAATTTTAACCCTATAACTAAATGCGAAAAAGTCAGAAATATTATAGGAGTGCACTGTAGTGACTTCTTAAGGGGTAGGAAAATCTTGTGTGATGTCATTAATGCTCATCAGTAATGGTAGCTATCAAATGGGGGGGAGGGGGCTTTTGACTCATTTATTAATCTGCCCTTGCAATGTGTAAAGGTGGGGAAAATCAGACACAGCAAATATTGTCTGAGCTTTTGTCTTGTGTGGGACAACTGAGTTACAGAGGATGCAAGTTGGCTTTGGGAGGAGCTTAATAAAAAGGGACTCCCAAGGGCATTAGCAGGATTAGATTCAGAGACAGGCAGGCAGGTAGGAGAGCTGCTTAGCTCCGTCTTTATCTGGTACTGTGACTAATCCGACCTGACCCTCAGAAAAGAGGTGTCATCGTATAAGAATGGGGCAGGGTGAAGGGGGATTTTTCTTTTTATAAGATTATTCTCTGTCATATCAGGCATCATTGTGCTGTGACTGGACCCAATCTCTACTTGTGGCAGAGTTTTTACCGGCACTGTTTCTTGCTGCATGGCTTTTTTCTGTGTGGGTATTTTGGGTATTATGAATCTTGCATCGGTGCAGGGGGATGGACTGGATGACCTCCAAGAACCGTCTCAGCTCTATGACTCTAAGCCAGAGCCTTCCTTATGCAGATCTATCTTAAGCCAGAGCCTTCCTTAAGCCTGCTACACCTCTCAAGCACAATGTTATTACTATTACAGTAGAACTCCACTAGGCACCTCTCTAATCCAGACAAAACCAGAGATGTCCAGAGAAGGGTTTTTTGTGACTGTAGTTAAGGAATTAGACTGTACCCCACTCTTGTGTCCAATCTATACAGCAGCCACAGCGCAGCAAAGGGAGGATGGAACTCAGAGACATAGGCACCGGAATGAGTTAAAATAACAATTTCTCAATAGCAAATTAATGCGATTGAGCCCTTTTGCTCTCGGAATTTGTTCAATGTTCAGCTAAATTTCATGGCAGCATTTGTAAGTGAATGAGGAGAGGCAAAACCCAGGTTGCCACTTGCGCTAATCCCTGCGGTACTTACTTAAAGTATCTGAATCATTTGCCTGTTGAACCAGTCTGTGCGACGTGCTTTGCCGTTTATTCGTGCCAGCCCTTGTGGCTGCAAGGGGTGTGCGGAAGCAGGTCCTTGATGTTTCGGATAAATATGTAGTTTAGTGGTTTGATATTGTGGTACAATCTGATTTTGATTCCAAAGTCCTCGTTCAAGCAAAGGTCAATGGGACGCCGATGCAGAGTATGGCACCCACCACTGAGCCCTTAGTTTCCAATTAGGGCAAGTAGGATGATCCATATTGTCCTGACACGTTTCGCAACTCAGAATCACCACTTCATTGCCAGATGCCAATGAGTTAGCGTGTGGCTGGCATTTGCTTGGGTGCACAGAGCTGGCAGAGGGTGCCAGTAGCTTTCTGCCTGCACCTTTATTTCTCTCCACATGCCCATTGGGCTTACAATAACCTTGCAAAACTATTGCCTGTCAGGGTTCTAGAGTGATACTAGTTCAGCGGCGCCACATTTGTCCCTGAACTCAACTTGAAACTCTGTCCTGTAGGCCCCTCCCCTTGTCGCAGCCCAGCCACACCTCCTAGCTTGCTGGCTGGAAGTAGCAGGAACTCTAACTTTCCTTGCTCCTAGCCCCGCCCTTGCTTTGCAATAACTCCTCATTCCCTGTCTTGTCTTGCCTTTCCTCTAGCCCTTGTCCTCCCCAGCATTGCTCCTGAACCCCTTGCCCTCTTCATGCTCACTCCCACCATGCTCCCCCTCCTATCCTGATTCCCAGCCAAGTTGACCCTACTCCCCAACTCTACCATCTGCCCAGATGCTAGGTGCCTCGTACATTTGCAGCCTTCCACTGTCCCTGCTGGTACTAGCTTCTGGAGGGATCCGCCAGCACAGAGCAGGACAGAAGTTTCATTTTTTTAAAAAGGTGATGGAATTTGTCCCCTTCCATTCTCATTTCCATGACTTCTAACCTCCTCCCCTTGTATCCTGTTTTCAGGTTACAGAGCTAGATGCAGATTTGAGTCACCCCTGTGCTGAAGTTGCTTCAGTCTCCCTGGCTGAGAAGATTCAGGGGCCCTGAGCTTGGGTTACTTATCCTTCTTTACTTGGAGGACCTCCTACGGGGAGTGTGTGTGTGTGTGTGTG
>QEPC01007613.1:126024-136731 GCA_003113815.1 Sphenodon punctatus
CCCCCCCCCCCCCGCCTCCCAACTCATGTGCAAGTGGACTTTGCAAGACCCTCAAGATCCCCAGGATCTTCCTTCTGGACTCACCAATTCAGACTCTCAGGTAGGGTTGCCACCTGTGGTGGTTTTTTACATGACATTCCCATAGGTCAAAAATGGAAGTGTCGGGTAAAAAACAATCAAAGGTGGCAACTGTACTCTTGGTCTCACTCCTGGCCACAATGAACTTCTGTTGCTGCTGTCAGGCTTCTTGCAGAGAGGATTGTTCTTAGGTGCTGTTGGAATCACTCTAGCTTCTCCATGTGGCCTCCTGAGTCTCCCTTCAGACCACTCTCTTCTCTTCTTCTCCCCTCCCTGCTCCAGAATTCCCCACAGCTCCCTCTGCTGGGCCTTCTAGCCCAGTGAGGCCAGTAGGCTCTCCTCTCTGAGCTCTGCCCCTTGTGTGTGTATGTGTGTGTGTGTGTGTGCCTCTAAGCTCTCTAGTGTGCACTCCTTAGAGCCCCCATGATGTCTCCTGGCTAGTATCTTCAGGTGAGCCTGTGTCCTTGTGTATCACCCCCCCACCAACACCACCATGAGGCATGGTGTGTGTGTGTGTGTGTGTGTGTGTGTGTGACAACCAAGAACAATGTCACTGCAGGCTACTCCGTCATAAGCACAGAATGCCGAAGCCTCTCAGATGTCCTTGGCATCGCCTAAAATGAGCCAAGCACTTCAGCTAGGAAATTCTGCCACCGTGCTTTTGTGTCTGTTCTCTGCTATGGGTTTGTGAATCTCAGACAGCCTTATGCAAAGTCAGGGACTCTGTGTTTTTCAGCCGTCCCGGAGTGTGCCGAAATGGGGGCATCTTGGAATATTCCGCTTGCCTCAGATAAGCGTTCAGAAATGTGGAGGCTTAACGGAAGCTTATCTGCACTATCCAAATGCCTGAGTCTGCATAACTGAGCTGGGAGCCTCAGGAGAACTGTCTTTATTACCAGACTTATGGATCCTCTACTTCACGTTCCAGCCAGAAACAGCAAGGTGTCTCTTTCATGTTATTTTGGCACTTGCAGAGCTGGCTGTAGGAATTTAGGGATCTCCCAGTACAGTACAGTTATTCCTGGGAGAACCTCCATTCACTCAATCTGCTTTTTTGTCCACCAGTCTCTTGTCTTTCTCTATGCCCTGCCCTCTCTCTGTCCTTACATTTGGCTTGGCATAGCTAATAGAGCACTGATCACTCGATTCATTACAGCTGAAGCAGATGATATAGTTCAAATTTAAATTTAGCGCTGATCTCTCATCCACAGTAGGGAACACTCTTTGCAAAAACTAAAGCCCCTCTAGATTTCCTGTTGATTCTAAGCTTACCAAAAATCTGATCCTGGTTCACTCCATCCATATCTGGAAGTGAAGAGACAGCAGATAACAGGAGAAAACTCATTATCTGATAAATTTGAACTTCAGACCTGAGAGGAGAAGATTATTGCCATTACCTAACTCCATTGGTCATCCCTCTGTTAAAAGATTATTGAGGATGAAAGTTTGCATTTAGGATCCCTCCTGAACATTGTTGAAGAGGCATAGGCCTAGGACAAGAATGGTCAGTTATTCATGAAATGAAGTTTTGTAGATTTGGGGTTGAAGTTCTTGCCAATAATTTGGCCATTGATTTTTTTTTGTAATTTGTTGGTATCAAAAGGTGTTTTGCAACTTAAAAGCAGAGAAAAATACCTAAAATTCAATGTAGAAAGCCCTTTGGCAGAACAAGAATGACCCTGGTCAGTCACAGACTGCCTTGAGGAGGGCTGTAGGCACCAAAAAGCATTTTTTCTTTCCAACTGTGACCTTACAGAATAAAAGCTAATGGAAGGTTGTTCTTGAATAGTCCAAATGGACACTGAAATTGTCGTAATTTGAAGATTGCTATTGAAGACATGTACAAGAAGAACTGAACTCCCTGGTTTTGATTATTGAAAACAACTTCAAAGTGGAAATCTAAGCTACACTAAGAAGAAGTAAACTGAAAATAGAGAAGAAAATTTGAGCCCAGATGGATCGCATGAAAAACGCCCAGTTACACTCACCTCCCAGCTGGAGGGACAAAGCTTCAAGAAACTCAGGAAGTATAAAACAATCAGGTTGTTTTAATGCGAGTATCACAATATTTCTCTTGTCTAATATGTTTCCAGTCACAGACAAAACTAATTGGCCATTCTGGACGTACAGAAGACAAATGCATTTTTAAAAAAAAAATGTAGTTCTCAGCCGTAAGTAAGTACCCAAACTAATGAAGCCTAGTTTCCTAAGGCAGGGTACAATGTTTGATGTAAGTCAATGGGATTTTTTGCCTACAAAAGGGGCCACCATATCAACCTTCCCAGTACAGCTACTGTTATGAAGGTTTAGGTCACTTTTTAGAACCTTCTTTCTCTCTGCTGAATTTGGCCTGGGAGATTAGAAGCTGGGGGTAGGGAGGGTGGGGGGTAGAAGGAGAAATATGCACACACATTGTGATCACATAAGCCTTTTTTTCCCATCGGAAATGGGGCTAAAAATTAAATCCACCGTCTAACTTATGAGTAGCAGCGGGAACAGTAAAAGGAATAAGTACACTTAGAGAAATACATTGAAAATAACGTTAATTAATTGAGGCATTGGTGGCAACACAGAAAATAAGAACTGTGGACAGTTTTGATAGCTAGATATTATGTGGGAGGAACCCTCTGATTTATATGTGTATAATCAAAAGTGAATTAAAGGCAGAGTCCAGTGTAACTCCCACAAGAAATTCTCTACATGTCAGAGCGGTACAGAGACATTTCATGCATGCGTAGTGTAACTATATAGGACACTTAAATTATCATAATTTTCTCTAGTGTATCTAATTACTTCTTCAGTACACTTTGCTCTGTTCAAGTATTATATTTAGGTGCTTAAGGATATAGCTCATGTTACTGATAACCTGGCTTGGCCATTCTTTCAGTAGGTTTTCCTGCAAAGTAAGGTATTGCTCTGTATTAGCAATGGTAGATGAACTGTATTAGTAATGTATTAGTAATGGGAGACGAACTGGTTCCTTCAGTGATTTGGTTGCTATAGTTTTGATCCTGCATGCATTGCAGTCCTTTGTCAAAACTCAGCATTTTTTAATGAGTCCGGATCTGGTCAAATGAGCTTTGGGGAATTTTCATTTCCCAGTGGTATAAACCTTTTGGTTTTGTCCCTCCAGGATTACAAGTTATCAGATCCTTAATTTGTCATTGGTCCAAATCTGAGTCTGGAGTGATTAACTAGTGTAGCCTGAAGGGTGGAAATTCTACATTGGAGGAACAGATTAAAACACTTCTGGGAAGTTGATTTGAAGTTGGTCATAAGTTTGGAGTTTGACCTGGAAAAAGCGTACTGGGTATAATTTAATTTAATTTATTTATTTATAACACCCTTCCCTCAAAAAGGCTCAGGGTGGGAGGGAGATTTCCCCAAGCAAATCACAAAAAATGTGGACAACAATGAACAAATGTTCTTGGGCTCTGGCAGTGAAAGAACCTCAAGTTAAATTGTACTTAAGAATTTATATGACCCTGCAGAGGTTACATGAAATGAGGATGCATGGAGGAAGGCTTCTACCTGCATTGTTGGTGGGGATGCCAGAGGGTTAATAAATTTTGGCAACAGATTTGGCCATGTATAAATCAGGCAGCTGGTGTAGGGGTGCCTTTCTCAGCAGAGTTGGCTCTATTGGGTCTGTTCCCTGAGATGGGGTACTCCGGATAGACAAGATGCATGTCACCAAATACGATTGGCAGCCATATATGTAATCGCATGCTCCTGGACTCACTATAACAAAATGGTTAAGCTGTTTACGGTATGCAATAACCATGGAGCGCATCATGGAAGATATATCGGACAGAATAGAAGACTTCTATTTTAATATGGAACCCGTGTTGGGAGATAATTACATCCCTGAGACAGAAGTATCTTGGGTTGTTTTTTCCCAGCCTAACAGACATTTAAAAGATTTTAACCAAATGAGAAGTGAGAATAAGAACGGAAGACACACCGTGAACAAAGGAAAAAGAAAGATCCTCAGAAAAAGATAAGAGTTACCAAAAAGGCCTTTGGAACGTTTATGTATTGGTGCTAGAAAACTTGAGATTGTCTTTGTTGGAGTTATTTGTTGATCACATTGTAAACAGACAAGGAGCACTTCATTAAGCTTCTGTATGATTACAACGTGTACAAATAATGAACATGTGAAGGATAAATAAATAAACTTTATTATGGGAACATATTCTGGGTCATTGCTGCCAATGCAGAAAATACAGTGAACGTGGGTTCCTGATCATGGCACTTGCTTAGCTGGTGCTATTACACAGACTTCCAAGTCTTCTTTCTTATGTTGTATTTGTCATTTTCAAAGTGCTGACTGACAATGATAAAATTAGAGCAACAGCAAAGCAGTTACATTTTTTTTAAAACGTAAAAGGGTTTCTAGAAACTTGGAGTAAATCAAAGTGGAACAAAATGTAAAAAAAAAAATAAGAGTGGATCATAGGGTGTTTTTAAATGAGACATGTCCATGCATGACCCCCCCCCCCCCACTGCCCAACTGCTCGTGTGTGACGGTGGTGCGTGGGGAGGCGCACTCACGTGACCCATGCAGCAACAACGCATGGCCACACACAGAGCATTCCTGAAACATCCGGAGTGCCCCATGTGGGACAGGGTGGGCGCCTCCATGGATGGGGCAGCCATGCTGGGAAATACTCATTTGAAGTGCTCCCCATGCATCTTGTGAGCATGGGCACCCTGCAGCCACGCCTCTCAGTGGCCACAATCCCTCCCTCCTGCAGTGCTTGTTTAAAAACACCCGTAGGGTGTTAACAAACAAGATGGCAGACCACACCAGATGTCCATTTTTAAGGTGTTCACCCCCCACTGGTCACATGGCCACCACCCACTGGACACACAACCCCCACTCATGGCTGGGTCCCAGAGCATGCAGAGTCCACCATGCTGGTGAGTGCAGGCTAATGTGTGCCCACGTTTCCGTGTACTGTCAATTAGGTTACGTGCAGCATTGCGTGCGTACAGGCCCACCGGCTCCATAGAGTCACAGGTGACGAGCCTAGAGTGTTTGGAGGAGTGATCACTTCTGGCCCCTCTCACCGGTGCGTATGTAACATCTGCCTTAAAAGCCCACCACACCGTTTTCAAACTTGTGTTCTCCCAGCTCTTCCTAGTTGGCAGTATGTGCCCGATGCTTGCTCTTTCCGAGAAGTTGCATTCTCCGTAATGACTTGCAGAGGATTTTCAGGCCAGAGACATGGTTAATACCAACAGCCAGGCAACAACCAGCACTCTACCACCACCATGCAATCACAGTCTATAGTTCCAATGCTGCATTTCCTGAACCGAGGAAGAGACCAAGACTCGATCTATGGGGGGAGCAGGAAGTCCAGTGTACGCTGATGAAGTGCTACAGGAACGGGGCAGTGTTTCAGGAGATGTCAGTCCAAATGGCATAGCAGGGATACACCTGGGACGTGAACTAATGCCAGCTTTGGGCCAAGGACTTCAGATGTGGGTACAAGGAGTATTGGGGCAATAACTTCACGTCCGGCCACAGGAGTCAAACATTGCTGTATTACAAGCTACTTGACCAGTTCCTCTGCATGAATGGAGCCATCATTGCATCTTGCCTGTATGACTGTGCCTTTACCAGGAGTCAGAAGTGGGTGGATATGTCGCTTCCCCACCGCCTGCTCTCGCTGTAACTGCTCCCACTGCAATTGCTCCCGCTCCCCCACATTCCCCTGGAAGATGTGACTACCAATGGACATCCCTCCGTGCCCATCCCCACCCCTGAGCTAGCACAGGTCGATGCGGACGTGGACACCGTGACTCTCACAGTGTTTCCCTTTGAGCTTGAGAGCTTGACTGGAGGTTCTGGTCACGGGCACAGAGGACCCAGATGCCACCTTTGTAGAGGAGGTGATGGAGGTGGAGGAGAACAGTAAGTGAATGCATCTGGGTGTGTGTGTGTTTGCATTTGCACAGCTGCATGATCAAAGCTTCTATTCTTTATGTTCTATTTCTGTTCTTTATTGTTAACTGTTCTTGGTCATTTCTGGTCACCAATGTTTAAGAAGGATGAACTTAAACTGGAACAAGTGCAACATAGAGTTACCAGGATGGTTAGAGGGCTGGAGGACTTACCCTGAGATGAGGCTGAAGGAGCTTGGCTTATTTAGTCTATCAAAAAGAAGGCTGAGGGGAGATATATGATTACACTGTATACATTTACTAGGGGAGTTAACACACTAGAAAGGGAAGATTTGTTCAAACTAAAAGGGAGCATGGGTACAAGAACTAATGGATACAAGCTAGTTATCCATAAGTTTAGGCATCTCACTTGCTCCCGTAACCGCCTTCGTCCCTTCTCCCTAGCTGACCCCCATGTCTGGAACTCACTCCCGGCCCACATCCACCTTGCCCCCTCCTTCCATTCCTTCAAATTCCTCCTTAAAACCCACCTCTTCCTCGCAGCCTTCCCCGATGTCCACTAGTACTCCCCTCTCAACATTTACTGTCCGCCTAACTGCAACCAAGCCAAGCACGTGCACCGGAGACTCCGCATCCACTTGAATGTTTTTATCCCTTGTCTTCCCATATGTCCCCTATCCCTGTCTCCCCTCTCCTAGTCTATAGGCAGGGACCGTGTCCGTGTCTTTCTCATTGCTATGTAAAGTGCCAGGTACGCTGCTGGCACTATACAAATGCTTGTAATAATAATAATAATAATAATAATAATTAATAATAATAAATTTGGGTACCAGCAGATACTGTGGATCCAGCCCGGATACCAAATAGCAGCAATTATTTGTTTCAGCTTTACTCCCCTCATTTCTCCCCCTTTCACTTCAGCATTTGGCCAGAGACAAGTTCTAGCTAGTCTTGAGGCAGCAGGGAATTGAAAAAAGGAAAAAATGCACAAACACCATGAGAGGCAAACCAGGAAGTGCGGACAGAATGGGAAAAGGAGGGAACACAAAATGGAGAGTCTCTTTCCTCAGATTTAATCAGACAAGCATGTCCTCCGGAAAAGGATCCTCCTACCTCCCATTAACCCTGTTTCCGTGCTGAAGTGGGCATCCTTATTTACCCGTGCTTGCTTTAACCCCCTCTGCTCATGTGAACATAAGCAAGAGTGAAGCAAATTAGGGCATTACTACTTTGGAGACCTGCTTCTGCGAACAAGCCTGCAGGCTTCCTGTGCCTTGGCTACCCAGGGAATGATGCTACCTCCCTGCCCCTGAGCATTCTTGTAAAAATAAATGCACCGAGGGATTGTGAGCTGCTCTGATACCATGGTGACAGAGTCTACGTAAGCACCTTAGACTGAAGACCAGAATTTCCCACTTGGGTCATTTGAAGAAGTTTTCTTGTCCGAAATTCTTAGATCCCGTTGCTTACAGGACGCAAGTGCTTCTCCATTAGACACATGTACAAGGGCAGGGGTGGGTCTCCTGTCATGGCATTTAGTTTCCCTGTTTGATGCTGCAAGCTTGAAGGCTCTTTATGCCTGGCATTCGAATCCCAGGGGAAGCATTCCAATTTACATTTTTAAACAACCACTCATCCAAATTTTGGCATTCAGTCAAACAGAGATTTGTCATAGTTTATAATGCTTGTTACGAAAGAACATCAAAAATTAATGCTCATTAGGGTGCTCATTAATATGCATGGAAATCTCAGTTTTGACTTAATTAACTGAAGCACCACTTCAGAGTGGTATTGTACCACTGCAGTAAAAAAAACGCGACTATCCACGCAGTTCAAAAAACATGCTGCAATAACAGGGCTGAATGATGTTCCCCTAGGACAGTATTGCCCCATATTTCATTGTGGGGCACCTGTCATCTTCCATGCTACAGCTTCCTGACAGTTAAAAACCAAGAAAAGCTTCACTGCATACAGAGTTACTGGCTGGGATTCTCAACTGAATGTTGTTGCAATTTGCATTTTTAAGATTTGTGGGAATGAAGTTACAATGGGTTATATACAGACCTGTCTTGAGATAGTTTATTGTCTAGCTGTTTTACATCTCTGGGTGTATTCATGTATGTATACTCTGTGCCCGACCATAGCAAGGTGTGCATGACGTCCATTAGTGGGGATTCACATGGTGGTATCTCATAACCGGAGTCCCTGCCCACAGTGGTGGCTAGTGGACTTTTAGGTTGGTGGGGCAGTGGGCAGGGCTGTTGGGGTGCGGACAGCATGAAAATTTCATGTTTACATTATCAATGGAATAGAATACACAATGAATGAAAAAACCACAGTGTATGCAGAATGAAAAAAACCACACCATGGTGTTTGATGTGCAATGGTTAGCAGAATGCAAAGCTCTGTGTGGAAAAAATCAAAAAGGGAAAACCACCATTTGCTGTGGATCAGATGCTAGGGGGAAAAGAAGGCAGCTCAAGGCTTCAAGTCTGTTTTAAATTAGGGGAACGTTATATGAACGTGTGAATTGATTTACTTTTAAAAATTTGCTATTTTAAAAAGAAGAATCAACTCAGGAGAGAAACCATGAATATGCCAGGGAGGTGAGGAAAGCTTTGGGAGAAGTTGGGACACTCAGTATACATCGGAGAATTCATACAGGGGAGAACCCTACATGTGCCCTGACTGGGAAATGCTACACGGTGAACTCAGCCCTCAGTACACAACAGTGAATCCACCCTACCAGGGAGAGAATTAGGCAGAGGTGGTTGGCTGGTTGGCTACTGCTGAGGAGAGGGAGGAAGGCAAGAGAAGCATGGTTCCTTCCCTTGCTTTTCTTGAGCCCAAGCGGTGCATCTGAGAGGCAGGCTGACTCTGGGGAGTTGGGGGACAGGACAGCAAGATGGGGGAGCACAGGAAAAGGGGTGGTCCCCCCCTCTCTGCCTGCCCATATCTCACAACAGTCTCTACTTAGGAGGAACAGTTCCTCTTTTGATGTCGTGCCCCGCTGTCTCTTTTTCAAGGGGTCAAAGTCTCTCTTTCAGGTGATGGGTACAAGAAGAGTGGCATTCAAGTTTCAGATATCTCTTTCCTGGTTGCCTCCCACAAAAAGCACTTGTGAGGACAATGGGGAGACAATGGCGCAACAAGAAACTAAGTAGAATGACAAGCTGGAGAACTTCTATCCCCCTTTATGCACTTGGAATGTTTGGAAGTGTGCACGTAAGTGCAAGAGATGGTGGAGGTTATTTGCTGAGGGGGTGGAGCTTATTAGCTGAAAAGTGGGGCTCGTCCCTATGTGGCCGCTCAAAATGTTGGAAAGTATGGTGTCTTCCCAATCCTTCAGCAGTCTCAGTTTCTCCCTGGTCAGTGCTATGGTGAGCAAAGAAGAGACCTACTTGGGCCTGAGTCTGGCCAAAGTCCAATGCAGTCAGGCATTTGCAAGTGTAGGCTCAGTGTGGTTCCCCGCTCCTGAGCACCACAACATCACGGTGGCCTATGGTGGAAAAGGTGGGGGGAAAGCCTTAGCCCCGCCCTTTCCCAAGACAGCCAATCCCTCCCATGGAGCCCCATGACATCATGGTGCTCTATTAGGAGTGCGACTAGAAAAGGGGCTTGCCTAAGATGTCACCATCCCCTTGTAATATGCCCTTAGCCCTAGAACACTGTGATGTCATGGCATTCCACCATGGAGGAGGTGGAGTCTGATGCTGCTGAGGAGCCTGATCCAACCTGAGCCCAAGGGGCTTGGGCCAGGAGTGTGCCCTTGAACCTGATGGAACCAATCAGGTCCTGTTTTGGTCAGGTCATAGACCACTAAGATGATGCACCCACTCCATTGGCCTGAAACAGTCCTAGTTTTTCCCCCTGGTCCTGTTGTGGGAGAGTGCTGCTCCCAGAACCCAGTTTATTCTGACTATGCTGGAGCAACCAACGCTGAGAATTGCTCCAATTTTTCAAGAAGAAATTGCCTGTGGTTTAGCATGTAGTCAGGTCTGTGAGGGTACAGTCATGTAAATGCAGGTTTGGGACCACTGCTCCATGGGCAAAGTAATGTGAAAGAAACCATGTGTATAATATGATACTCCATACTGATAATCTTCGGTAATATTGATATTGATTGCCTGGATCCTAGTTATAAAAACTTAACAAGCAAGTCAGTTCGATTCAGGTGCGGGTAGAAATCCATGTGAGGGCATTGCTTAAAAACATGGTAATTGATAGTCAGTGTAGCCTAGTGGATAAGGTTTGGGACTTAGACTGAGGAGACCAGGAAGGATTCAAATCCTGTCTTAGCCAGGAACTCACTAGATGACCTTGAGCAAGTCACTACAACTTAACCTCCGTTTCCCATTTTCCGATTTCCCAAAAACTCCTTTTTGGGGTTTTCCTGCCCCTGAGTGGAGTTCACAGGTTGGGGTGCAGGATCTGTAAAGCCTTCCTGTAACTCATCCCCTCCACTAGGGTTGCTCTCTGTCTCCCCATGTTCCAGGGGTAGAGGTGCAACTTGTTTAGGGCTCTCTGACTCTTGTTGCCCCTCACCATCCCTTCCCGGGTTGGTCTCCAGCTCCCTGTGTTCCTGGGATTGGGCTTTTTCCAGCTTGCCATCTAGCATCCATTTGTTTATAGCATTCCCCACCAACATTTCATTTTCTGCCTTTCTGGGGAGTACCTCCACCTGGATGGATCCCTTTGAGCCTTCCCATTCTAAATCTA
>QEPC01007615.1:0-12397 GCA_003113815.1 Sphenodon punctatus
GCATGAGTAAACAATGGCAGGGAGGAATTCCTGCCCGTTTGCTGTGCTCCCCATGTGGGACATGCAAGAGGCGGCTGCATGGGAGCTATGCGTAGCCACTACAGACTCCATTGAACTCCAAGCACATGTATTAACACCTCATGTCAAAGGAGAGCAACCATATTCTTTCAGGCAGAACTGATATCTGAATTTGTGAATCCAATTCAAATATTCCTTTCCTTTCATGAATATTTGAAATCAGATTTGCACCCTTTGAGAATTTCAGCTTGTATTTAGCTACTTTGACTTTGGTTAGTTTAATTACTTCAACATTGTTCTTTCTAGAAACCAATATTCTGATTGGCTTACATAAAAACCAAATAAAATTTCTTTTTTTTTTTTTGCTGGGATTCATTTTGATTTCATCCAGTCAAAGTCAGTGTTAGCAAAAACATCATCAGAGAAAATTATGAATGACCAACTATGGAATTACTAAATATTCAAATACTAATACTACTCCAAATACTGAGTAATGAAAATTGAATGCGATCTTCACATATGAACTTTGTAAATGTACATGCTTAAATATGTAATTTCATTGAATTTGAACTTCGACACAAATGTTTTCAGTCTCTTGGGGTGTTAATAGGAGTGATGGTGAAGCACCACCATCACAATGAGATCTGGACCAGGAAGCCACTGGCACCATAGTCAGGATTAGGTTTGGGTCACCATGGAGGGGGGCAAGTCGCATGAATGTGCGGCCAGCTGACCCTACACCCATGTTCCATCCAGCACCCCACACCCTGCCATGACAGGCAGCCATGGGGGTCTCTGACAGGCAGCCATGGTGACTGGTCATGGCTGTTAGGCAGGGTGGGGGCAAGGAAGAGGGACCTACACTCAGAACCCAGGGGGAACAGGTTCCCTGTCCAGCTTCAAGTCCAATGCGCCCCACACGGGAGTAAATGACCCTCAGAGTCTTGTGGGGGTGTTCTCTCCAATACAGAGAGGAACCCAGATCATCACAGGGGGGAGAGGACAGGGTTCCCAAACAGGGGGAAAGGGGTACACCAGACAAGGAAGGGTGAAGAGAGATGCAAGACCTACACACACTCCAGGGCTATCACCAGGGGGCACCAGGAACAGGAGTGCATGTGGGGAAGGTCCGGGGGTGTAGGGCTGTGGTAGAGGGCCTCTAGGGATCTCCACACGCTGCACCGTTTCAAACTACGACTGTGTGTAGGGGTCTGGGGGGGGAAGCACCCGCTCGCACACTTCACTCACAAGCACTCTCGCACCAGGGAAATCACACCCAATCACACACACACACTTAGATACAATCCTAGTCACTCCAGGAAACAGATTCAAGAACTCTCAACTATTGGGGTAGGACCAGCCTCTCGCAATGATTACCAGTGGTGAATAAGTGTCCTGCCAGTGTTTTTATGTGCTTGCTTCAAGGCCCTCAGGTGTTGCTGCTTCCGTCCCTGACCCCAGGACCTGCCCCCGTGCACCCCGCGCCGGGACATTT
This sequence comes from Sphenodon punctatus, assembly GCA_003113815.1. Lineage (NCBI taxonomy): Eukaryota > Metazoa > Chordata > Lepidosauria > Sphenodontia > Sphenodontidae > Sphenodon > Sphenodon punctatus. The sequence goes on from QEPC01007615.1 coordinate 1,514, forward strand.
CCACTGCTCTGCAGTGCTGCAACTTTTCAGCTGTGGGCTGCACCATAGTTGTACTCCCAGTTGCTAGGCAACCCAGGGAGCAAGCAGCATGGCATCCCCCAAAACCTGTGGCTCTGGGACCCGCCCCTCCAGCCATGTGTCATGATGCTATCAGGCCCCAGGTTGCCCCGCAATCGGGGAAATGCAGGGTCAGGCCGCCACTGCTCACCCAGCCTGGAGCACTCACCGCCAGGTGAGGGACCTGACAATAGCAGACCCAATCCAGACTGGGCCATGACAGTCTATGACAGTGGTTCCCAAACTGTGGTCCGCAGACCCCTGGGGGTCCGCAACACACACCCAGGGGGTCCGCGGGCCTGCTCTTGCAGATTGGGGGGGAGTGGCAGGAGGCAGGGAACTTTAAAAAAAAACAAAAAAACCCTTCCCATGCTTGCATACTTGTCCTTGCCCACCGCCTGGGAATTCTGGAAGAGTCAGACAGGTGTGTCTGCGCCTGCATTGGCGTTCTCTTCACACTGCCGCAGTGGCAGCACGGTGCACGAGGCAGGCAGAAGCACGAAGCAGCGACGGGGATTCTTTTTGAAGAAGGTAAGGCTCTTTCTGCCCCCCCCCGTCTGGTCTCCCAGTCCCCACTGACCCCTAGAGCTGCCCCATCCCATCCGCTCTCTTCTCTACCCCCCCACCCAGGTAGAGCCGTTCCAACCGGTCTCACGCACACACACCCTGCCGCCGCGCCGTCCCCTCTCACCGGACCTAGAGCCGCCCCGTCCTGCCCAGTGTCTCTCTCACCCACCCGGCTGGAGGTAAAGCTCCTTCAGTCCAGGCGCCCATCGATCCACTTCTCGACTGGTGTCCTGTCTAGGCGCTGCTGTAGCTCCCGCCGATCGATTAATGACTGACCTGCGCCTGGCACTGCTGGAGACCGGGGCTGGGTGTCGTGTCCCCGACCCGCCTGGGAGAGAGGCCGGCTGCAGGGCTGTGAGCTGGGGGGCTGGGATGGGGCAGCAGGACTGTGAGGGGCTGGGGAGCTGGGATGCAGCAGCAGGACTGAGGGGCTGGAATGGGGGGCTGCAGGGCTGGGGGGCCTTGGCAGAACTGGGGCGCAGGAGTGAGAGAGGGGAGTTGCTGTCTGCGTTCTGTTGGGTGCATGAGGCAGGCAGTTCAGAAAAATGCGGGTGTGGAGGCGGCACAGATTTGAAGACAGTCAGTGGTGGGAACAGACAGCAGAGGAGCAAGTGAATGTTTCTTAAGGCTGCAAAGGTCTTGATTTTTAAAAGGGGGGGGAGAGAAGCGGCAGCAGTGGTGGGAGAGAGAGAAGCGCCGGGGGAGGGTGTGTGTGAACGTGACGGGTAGGAAAAGCGGCCAGTGCAAAGAGTTTGGGACCCTTTGAACTGTTCAAAGAGTTCTGGGAGTCAGTTCAAAGAATTTGTGCCAGTGATGTGATGTGTGCACTGTTTTTCTTTCTGCTTTGCGTGTGCTTTGCGTTCACAGATCCTTACATTCATATTTGTTGTAGTATGCAAATTTAGGGGTGTGTCTTATGCAAATTTATGTAAATGTCGTGGGGGTCCACGACTCATTGGGAAATTTGAAAAGGGGTACTTGGTCACAAAAAGTTTGGGAACCACTGGTCTATGATAAATGTTATAGCCTGCTGTAGCATGTTCTGACCTGATTGGGCAGAAGGTAGACCAAGCTGGGACACCGAGGGTCTGGTCTCCAGGATCACAGCCCGGGCTAACCACTACCACGTCTGGGAAAAATCCCAGGTGAACATGTTCCAGGGCTCCAATAAACATGACAATGGACAATGGGCCACAGAGAGCCACTATCACGTTTGTTAACACCCTCAGACTTTTATTTTGAAGCCCCAGTTCTGTACCAAAATGTAAAGCAGGAAATCTCAAGGCCTTTACCCACAGATACAAGACTTTTACTTTAGATTGAGAGAAGCAACAAAACAACAAAGAACAAAATCAAAGTTGCCATGAGACAAAGCTTTCTCTCTCTTGTGCTGCATCAACTCTGCTTCACCCCCATACATTTAAACCAACATTTCTCCCCCAACACTCCAGCCATTTGCCTCTCTCCTTCTGTAACCCCACCAAGCTTATTCACATGAGCCAATACCTCACTGATCTCAGACAATAATCCCTTAACTCAATACACCCTCACTTTTGTTTGCACAAGCAGAGGGGTAGTAGTGAGGGGAAAGTTGTGATTATGACATGTCTTAACAAGGGTGGGTACTCCAAGAATGGGCAATGGTCATTTGCAGATGTCCTCATTTCAATTAATGGGTGTTTTTAGACAAGCACCTCCCCACCCAGTACTCACCAACCATCCACCACTATACATGATCCAGGGCTACAGTAGTGCCCTATGGGTGCCTTGCTCCAAAAGCACCCAATGTGTACCCAGGGCTATTTCTCCTAATTTACAGCTTCTTATCACCTGATTATGTGTACAAGTTCACCCCTTGTCTCTCCTCCAAAACACTTGCACCTGTTTCCTTTGTATGCTCCCATTCCCAGTATGGGCATTAGTCCACCTACCATCAGGGACCCGAGTTGACTGCATTAGCATGAATCGTGCTGTTTCCCATGGTTCCAGCCATCCTTCTCATTGATTGGCTGGATTTGCGGTGACCTGCAGTTCAGGTGTGTTGTGGATTCACCTAGCCCAGTACTTAAAACAGAAACAGCGTGGCTCTATCTTTTCTGGACTCCGAACTACGTGCGCTGTAAGTACTGGCCTGCCTGATGGGGGGGAGGGTCTGATGGCTGGAGTGGGGGTGATCGCATGTGGACTTACTGCCGCTGGGCAGGTTGAGTGGGGCACAAGCAGTACTCAGAGCTGAACGGGGCTAGAGCTGAAATGGCACCCGGAGGTGAGCAGCGCGTCCGGTGTCCAGCTCTAGCCCCGCTCCAGGCACCGCCATCTGCATGAATGAACTCATACAACTTGGCTAAGAGCATTTTCTTTTTACACAAAACTTGACCAGACCGCAGTTCTTCCATATTCATGTTACAAGCAGCTACTGTTGTAGCGAACTCCCTATCTGGGCGCTGTGGGGATTGCCAGGGATCTGCCAGGATGCTTCGTTCTGGAGAAAAAGGAACCCACTCAGCTCCAGGCACTGCTCCAGCTCTAGTCCCACTCAGCTCCAGGCGCCGTTCCACCTCCAGTGCAGGTTGCTCACTTCCAAGTTCCTCTCCTCACCCAGGCAGCTCGCTCGGGGCAGCCCTGCGAGGGAGGGAGGAGCCCCCAGCAGTTTCTCTTTCTGATGGCTGGAGCTGGGGAGGGTGACTGCATGTGCAGGGGGTGCAATCAGATGGCTGGAGTGGGGATCACATAATGGCTGGAGCGGGGGGTGATCGCTAACGGGGGGGTGATCTCGTGATGGCTGGAGCGGGGTGTGTGAGATTGCATGCGGACTTACCACGGCTGGGCAGGTTGATCAGGCCAGAGCTCCCCCAGAAACACCCTACAGGCTGGGGGAGCAGAGGAACTTGGAAGTGGTCAAGCAGTTCTGGAGCTGGAGTGGCACCTGGAGCTGAGCGGGGTTAAAGCTGGAGCAGCACCCAGAGCTGAGCCCATCCTGGCTGATTAAGGCTAGCCAGGAGACACTGGGGCCATTGGATAGTCAATGACTCCCTTGGGGAGGGCAGGGTGCCGGACTGCCTCAAGGAGGCGGTGGTGTGGCATCTGCTCAAGAAACCATCATTGGACATTGGTGTCCTGGCCACTTATCGGCTGGTCTCTAAACTTCCCTTTTTAGGGAACGTTATTAAATGGGTGGTGGCTCAACAGCTTCAGCAGCATTTGGACTGGGTCAATTGTCTTGATCCTTTGCAGTCTGGCTTCCGTCTGAGTTATGGAATGGAGACTGCACTTGTGGCCTTGGTCGACGACCTCTCCCGTGAGTTTATTTATTTAATTTATTTTTATTTATACAAACACTTATATCCCGCACCCTCCTGCACACTGGCAGCTCAGGGCGGTGCACAACATAAACAATAAAACCATTTAAAACACTACAATATATAAAAATATACATCATAAAAATATTAAAAATTCAAGCAGCAGCTAAGGCAAATAAACCCCTTCATCGAAGGCCCGACAGAATAACCAGGTCTTCAAATATCTATGGAAAGAGGGGAGGTCTGGGGACAGATGGGCCTTCAATGGGAGGGAGTTCCACAGCCGAGGTGTGGCCACCAACAATGACCTCTCCGCCATCGTCACCTGGCATTCCAGGGGGACTTTGAGTCAGGCACTGCTGGCCGACTGCAAGGGCCACGAAATTACCCGAGGCCTGAGGCAGTCTCACAGGTAAGCAGAACCCAAGCTGTTTGGGGATTTATAGGTCATTCCCAACACCTTGAATTGGTCCCAGAAGAAAATAGGCAGCCAGTGCAGAGCACAGGTGTAATGTGCTCACGGCAGCCCAATCCCATTAGGAGGCAGGCCGCTGCATTCTGCACCAGTTGAAACCTCCAGACCATTGTCAAGGGTAGCCTCACGAGCGCATTACAGTAGTCCAGTTGAGAGGTAATGAAGGCATGGATGATGGTGGCCAGATCCAAGTCTGAGACATATAGTCACAGCCGTCACACCAGATGTAATTGGCGAAATGCTCCCCTCGCCACAGCCTCCAACTGAAAATTCAGGTGGAGCTGTGGGTCAAGGAGCACCCCCAGACTATCAATCTGGGCAGCCAAAGGGGGGAAGACCCCACCAATGACGGGAGCCACCACCCCCTCAACCCTACTCACTAACATCACCTCCGTCTTGTCAGGATTCAGCCTCAGACGACTCGCCCTCCTCCAGTCCCCCACAGCTGCCAAGCACTGGGTAAGCACAGAGACTGCCAGGTCTGGGTCTCCAGAAAATGAGAGGTAAAGTTGTGTATCATCTGATGACACTGCATGGTGAACCCTCTCATGACCTCAGCCAAAGGTTGCATATACACGTTGAACGGGAGAGGGGACAGAATAGAACCCTGCGGGACTCCACACGTGAAATTCTGGGGAGAGGACGTGCATTCCCGAGAACCACCCTCTGAGTTCTCCCTGCCAGGAATGAGCGGAACCATTCAAGAACAATCCCACTCACCCTGGCCCAGTCCCGCAACCTTGTCACCAACATCTCGTGATCAATGGTATCAAACGCCACCGACAGATCCAGTAAGATGAAAATTGAGGATCTGCCCTGATCCAATTTACAGCGTAGGTCATCAACCAAGGCCACAAGCGCAGTCTCTGTGCCAAACCCAGGGCTAAAACCAGACCCGGTCCAGATGCCCCTGTAACTGCCGGGTCACCACCAGTTCAATAACCTTCCCTAAAAAGGGAAGGTTAGAGACTGGCCGGTAGTTGGCCAGGGAGTCAACATCCAAAGATGGTTTCTTGAGCAGAGGCCGCACCACCGCCTCTTTGAGGTGGCTCGGCACCCTGCCCTCCCTAAGGGAGTCATTGACCACCCCTGCCAGGAACGGTCCTAATATCTCCCGGATGGTCTTCACCAGCCAGGACGGGCATGGATCTAATTCACAACAGGTGGTCTGAACTGTCCCAAGGATCTCTGCCGTGCCAGTGGTCGATACCCACAGAAAATGGTCCCACAACAACAGACATGGCGGGGCTTCCCATACCTCTGATTCACCCACTGTCACAAATGCAGCATCGAGGTCGCAGTGAATCAGAGTGATTTTATCTGCAAAAAGGTCAGCAAACATATCACAGCGGGCACTGGAAAATTCCAGTTTGAGGTGGAGAGAAGCCGGACTGACCAGTCTCTGCACCACCCGGAAAAGCTCTGCTGGACATGACTTTGAAGATGCAATGAGGGCAGCAAAGAACTCTTTCTTTGCTGCCCACACTGCAACAGCATAGCATAAGCTCTTAAACTAGCTTTACGCTGCAATCGGTCAGCTTCAGTATGAGTTCGGCACCACAGTCGCTCCAACCGCTGTCCATCCTACTTCATCCAGCGCAGGTCCTCTGTAAATCATGGCAACCCCCACAGTCGGCTTTCTGGAAGCGGACGCTGGGGAGCTGTTTGGTCGATAGCCTGAGCCAACAAGCTGTTCCAGAAGGCAATAAGGTAATCAAGTGAACGATCATCAAGGTTGGAAGACATTTCTCCTAGAGCACTGCGGAACCTTTCTGGTTCCATAGGTCTCTGGGGTGGACCCAACAAACTCGTCCAGCACCTTTCTGGGGGCAGACATGTGCCAGGAGACTAGTCCGCAGTATACTAAAAGCAGCCCTAATCTGTCTCCTGCCAAATCGATCACAAGGTGGACCCCCTCCATGCCCAAGATGGTTTGCACAGGATACCGCCTCACAGACCAAGTGTCCTTAAAAAAAACAGCTACACCATCTCTCCACTTCACTTGACCCTGTAGATTATGCTAGATCTCTTGACTGCTTTTGATACCGTTGATCATGAGGAGTTGGTGACTCGGCTGCGGGACCAGGCAGGGAATGGGATTAGCAGGACTGTTCTTGAATGGTTCCACTCTTTCCTGGCTGGGAGAATCCAACATGTGGTACTGGGTGAGTTTTCAACTTCTCCCTGGGGCCTCACATGTGGGGTTCTGCAAGGTTCCATTTTATCCCTTCTCTTGTTCAATGTGTATATGCAGCCTTTGAGGGAGGTTGTCAGGGAGTTTGGGGTGAGGGTTATATCTCTCATTTTCATCTGACCCAGGTCCGGCAGTCTCGGTGCTTACCGGGTGTTTGTCAGCTGGGGGGGATTGGATGGGAGCAAGCCGCCTGAAATTAAATCCTGACAAGATGGAGGTGATGGTTGTGGGAAGGCTGGGGGAGTGATGGCCCCATCATTGATGGGGTCCTTCCTCCCCTGGTTTCTCAGAGTCTGTGGGTACTCTTGGACCCAAAGCACTGCCTGGATATCCAGGTGTGGTGGCTGTGGCAAAGGGGGCATTTCACCAGTTACATCTGGTACGTCTGCTTAAGCCGTATGTCTCAGACTCTGGTCTGGCCACAATCATCCATGCTTTTATTACCTTGAGACTGGACTACTGTAACACGCTTTATGTGGGGCTACCCTTGGTGCTGGTTCAAAGACTGCAGTTGGTATAGAATGCGGTGGCCCGTCTCCTGACTCGGACAGACCAACTCGAGCACATTACACCAGTGCTTCGCTCTCTGCACTGGCTGCCGATAGTTTTCTGGGCCCAATTCAAGGTGTTGGTGTTGACCCTTTAAACTCTAAATGGCTTGGGCCCCACCTACCTGCAGAACTGCCTCATCCTCCAAGTCCTGGATCAGCCCCTGCGGTCAGCCAGGGGTGCCCTATTCAGGGTGCCCCAGGTTTCCCGGGTGTCAACCATGAGGAGGGCATTCTATGTGGCTGCACTGCGGTTGTGGAACTCCCTCCCATTGGAGGTCCGCTTTACCACTGACCTCCCCTATTTCCGCAGACAGTGTAAGACCTGACTGTTCCTCTGGGCCTTTACTGAGGGAGATGGAGTGGGTGGGTTGGGATAAGGTGGGTATGGGTTGTTTTGTTTGGGGATTTTAGGTTGTTTTTAATTGTAGCTTTATTGCTATGTTTTTGATATGTTTTTAAATGTTGTTAGCCGCCCCGAGATGCCTGAGGAAGGATGGGGCAGCATATAAATTTTAATATAAATAAATCAATTAAATGAATTATTAGAGTGCAGGAATCAAGGTGTGTTGTATTATAAGGGCTCAATTCTAAAGCCCCAACAATCTATTTGCTATAAAATTGGCATGATTAATGTTAGAATCGTGAAATCTGTGGTGAAGGATCACTGGAGTAAGCCATCCTGAATTTCAGCCATATCTGTTGGAAAACAACTGAGATGTCGCAGTTTGAAAACTGCACTTTCAAAAACCTGTTTTTTCAAATGTTAGATCATCTTGATCTCGACAGGGTAAAAAGGTTTTGTGTTGGTTTGGAGGAGGTGTAAGCCTTTTAGAAAATTCAAGAAGGCTGCCAGGGGGGTGCCTTCTGGTTTACATTTTTAAAATCCAGTTAGTAGTTTTTAAATAATGATATCTTGTAAATTCAGTGTTAGCCTATGTAGACCATCCTGAGTGTGGAGTGCTTGTGAACATTCTATGTGTAATGCAGACTGTTTAAAAGCAAACAGTCTTGAAAACTGGGGACTAAAACTCCCAGCAGGCACTGCTTGCCAGAGCCTATCAGTGCTGGGGAAAGAGAGGAAACTGCACCTCCCAGGGGGCAGTGTGAGTGACTGATCAGCCATGTTTAGAGCTGATCTGGTGGGGAGAAGAGGAGAACAAGGCCTGCACAAGGGAGAAAGATGAAGGTCATTCTGCTCTAATCCTGCACAGCAGGTGCCTCAGCTTGGGGGTCAGGGATGCCAAGGTGGCTAAACAACAGAGCTAGCTAATGGGGTGGCTGATCTTGCCCCCTAAACCCACCCAGAACCACAGAGCGCATGGATTTCAGTGACAGCCCATCCCACTCCAAAAACATGGGGTATCTGGGCTGCAGCTCCAATGGGGTGCTCCATTGGAGGAGCATGGCTGGGGCTAGAGTGCTGGAGTTTGTCTGGGATGGTCCCAGGTGCAGGGAGAGGGTAGAGGTTTACCCCGGGGACAGGGACAGGCACCTACAGGTAGGATGGAATCGATCTTCTTTCACTGCTCCTCCTTCTGACTTTTCCAACCCCACTAAGGAATGAGGGGTAAGTGGGTGCTCTGGGCTGATACAGTGGGCATTCTCCAGGAGGGGGGCAGGGTGATGGCGGGGTCCTGTTTAGATCAACCCTGTGGGGCAGAGTGGCAAGAGTAGTCCTCTCGGGAGGACTCTAAAAGTGAGCCTCAGCCCAGGAAGGGACAGTGGGGAGTAGAGTGGAAGACTCCTGTAGAAGCCATGAGCTAGAGATATCTTAGAGAGAGTAGTTTTTGGAAGTTCGCAATGCTTAAACTTAACCAAAGTTGTTGTATTCTTAGTAAAGCAGGGAGCTACCAGTAAAAATCACCTTGCTTGCTATTTGAAGGAAGTAATAACCTTCTAAACTGAAGGGAGCAGCTCTTACACCATAGCCCTGTTCCCATAGCCCTGTTCCCATAGTGGTTACGCTAATCAGCATTCTACTGCACTAGCAGGACAAATTTTCTCCATTTCATTGTATTTAACAAAAAACTTGGATATTCCATAATCAAAAAACCTCTGGTTTACAAGAAGATTTAAGGCTCTTGCAAATTCAATCATGCACGAACAAGCATGGAAATTGCAAGTTAAGGCTCCCACCTTAACTTTTGTGCCATGTTTGCAGTAAAGACATTGTACAGTCTCGCATATTGTGCTCACTTACATCTTAGGCTCCATGCACCCACACTTTGCCTTTGTCTTTCAGCCCCAATCGTTTTCCTCTTTGCATGTTGGGGGAAACACTGAAGCTGGGGACAGGAGGGTGTGAGCTGGTCCCTCACTCCCTCCTTTCCCTAGATTCATTCATTTGAGTTGGGGAGAATGGGACAGCTGACTAATGGCTCACAACCATCCCTCTTACCCACTAGTCTCCACTGCCCTCACAGAGCATAGTGAAGCTGGATAGAGTTGTGTACAAATGCTTAATTAAAGCTAAGTTGGGTATGCATTGAAATTAATGAAATGGCATGGTCATTGGAAGGAATGGAGGCAACAGCAGTTTAAAATAAATACTATTGTCATTCCAACATTCAATTATGTGACTGTGAAATTATGCAACACAGTTGCATCTTTGGGAGTATATAAGAAAGGCAAGAGGGTGTGAAATAATGAGGAAGGCACCAGATGCAGTAAGTGGAATGGTTGGAATGACAGGGAAAAATACAAAGACTGTGCAGGGTTAAGTAAGTGGGTGGAATGACAGGAGGAATTAGAAATAGTTACAATAACAAGGTTCTGAGTGAAATAACTGATTCAGAAGACTGATGTGATACCAGGGGGAGCAATCCNCCGTAGGCAACGGTCTATACTGCAATACACGAACACCAGCTAGATTGTCCTCGGTATCTTCAGTAACAGTATTTTCTCAATGCTTGATCAATGCAAGGACTTTCCTGCTGCTGTATGTTATGCTGGCATTCTCAGAGTTATTTTCCATTAATTCACCAAATTAATATAGTTTTACTGAAGATAGTTGATACTAAGCGATAATTTTACTGAAGATCTGATTCAAAGTCCATTGAAAGCAGTAGAGATATAGCAGTTGCTTGCTTACCTTTAAAATGTTTAATCTTTAAAGATTATTAGGCCATCGGGCCAAGCCCAGCATCTCCAGAAGTGGCCAGCACAGGATGCTTCAGGGGAAGTGTACCAAAATAGGTATTTGGTGTGATCCATTTCCTGTCATATTTTACCAGCTTCCTATAATCAGAAGTTGCATCTCCAGATCATCACAGCTAATAGTCATTAATTACCTATTCTCCAAGAATTTATCTAATCTTTCTTTGAAGCCAATTGCACTGTTGGTTCTTGAATGTAACAGAGTCACTGGTGTCATGTGATAATGAGTATTTATCTTTTTAAACATGTCAAGTTACTGCGGCCTGAAAATAAAAACTAGTCTCTTACCAACCTTTCTGTGGGTCACAACTTTATTACACATCACAGTTTCAGCCTTCAGAAGGGCCCAGCCACATAAATGTGTACACTATTAAAATAGTCCTGTAAAGTTAAAAGCCATGGAGAGCTGAATGCCATTTATGTGATCAAAGCAGTGTCCCTTACATACAGAGCACATTACTGTTAGTCTGTAATCTGTAAAATTGACATCAAAGAAAGCGATACAAGACTCTGTTTCATATTTTTCAAAAGTAACCTGTGGACATAGTTTGCTGTATATCATTTCACTGCTGACAAAAAGTCTGC
>QEPC01007615.1:12497-25588 GCA_003113815.1 Sphenodon punctatus
CTGCTGCTGCTGCTGCTGCTGCTGCTGCTGCTGAAAGAACCCCTCTCTCTGGCAGACCCAGAAGTAAGACACACGCAAATCCTGCCCTTCCTGGGGTGTTGTCTGCATGTTGAGACCCTGGCATGTCTCTGAGTGCTGCTGCTGCTGCTGCTCCTCATGCCTGACTTCCCACTGGCACCTGCCCGCTAGCCCGCATGCCAGCAAGCTCGCTCTAAAGGATAGTATTCTTCTTGTCCTCACAGTTATATGGAACATTAAATAAATAAAAACAAATTTTACAAACCTGGCAGTGTCACCTCCTCTGCCCTCCTCCTCCTCTGGTGAGGTTCCCATCACCACCACCTCACCAGATGGTCTAACCTGGGCCTCCAGGATTTCTTCCTCCACCTTCCACCTTGACCTTCCTCCTCAAGTTCTTCTTTCTGCTTCATTCACCTTTCATCCTCACACAGACACACACAACCCACACCCAGAGCTACCTAGCCACAACAGCCGCACACAACCAGACAGCCACACACCACGCCACCGCACAGCTGATCGAACTACCATTTCTGGTTTGCAGATCGTTCCCAGTCTAGCGAGATCACGATACCAAAAATAATCTTTGTTGGTGCACAAAATCGATATCGATACCAATAACAATACCAAAACCAAAATCTTTGTTTGAAATCAGTACTGATATCGATGATGACAATAATGAAAATGGTGGGATTCAAAGAAGGAAATATGGTAAGAAGAATGATAGAAATGCAGGCTAAGGGGAAAAGAAGCAGGGAAAAGCTGAAACTGAGATGGAAAGATGTAGGCGCTATTAGAAATGACAGTGGAAGACAGTGGAAGACGTTAAAGAGTGGAACAACAGGAGAAAGAGGATCTTACGGGTGAACCCTACTATTGTGCAGAACTAAGGAGCAACAAAATTAGAAATACGATTTACTGAGTGGTGGAATCCCCAAATCAAATTCACATTGCTGTGCTATACAAGTGGAGGATGAATGATACCCAATATCTTTGGGCCAGATTCTGCCTCTGGCAGACTGAGGGGAAAGAGTAGGTACAGGAACCCCACTGCAACTAGAGTCTCCATGTGGAGTCCCTGATTTTTTAGACAGCAAGTGGCACTGGCCATGCTTGTCCCAGCCATGAGTAGGTAGGTACCCTACAGTCTGCAACGATCTTCCATTGAGCATCCACACCTTGTTCTGTCATCCAGAAGCCTGATTTGGACCCCCAAACAGAATACTGCAAAGTGCAAAGTGAATCATTAATATGGAAAATGACCAAAATTCAGGAGGATACAGTCTAATGAACTGTCTTGCACTGGTGTGGGCATAAACTAAAATGCCTCATGGGCTTTTTCATCGTTGATTGTTGCTGTGTTATTAAGGAGAGATTTCTCCTGTATGATGCATGGGAAATAAAGATGTTAATGATCCTGATAAGAGTGGGACATGTTCAATGTGGATTTTGAAGAGTCTGAAGAGTTTCTGTTGGCTGAATTTTTGTCCATATTCTGGTCCGGGATAGCTTACTTGTACTTTAGTATAATCTATTAATCTAAGTTTTATCTGTTTTAGGAATAAATCTGCTTGGGTTTTTAAGAATCCTATCATCACAGGATAAATGTTTCCATATTTTAGTATGCTAATCACTTTTGCCTATGGAAGCAATGGCATTTCCCTGGTTTACATTTCTAATCCCAATGTTTTTAAAGTTGAGATTTTAATTCCATTTGGGAACCAAGTGGGTTTTGAGGGAAGTTTAATTAAAACTCCACGAAACACAATTTTGACAACCCTCTGTGAATCAGAGGGTACAAGTTACCCACTCCATGCTGCAGACTTTTCGTTACACAAAGGGCAAGATTGTTTAACCTCATTAATATAGCCCCGCTGTTTCATATAAGACTTCTTTTGAAGAAACTTCATTAGTCACTTATTATTCTTATTACTACTCTGATGGCTCACCTCGACTTCATTATTATTACTGGCACAGGTGAGTCTATGGAATTCGCTTTTCGGTGTTGTCTGTATGTAATGAGGTGTATCAGCTTCCCGCAGTGAGGTTTTGTTCACTCAGTTCAAAATGCTGAGGTAACATATCCTGTTCTAAATTACACAGAGTATTTTAAAAATATGCTAATACAGTGCTCATTACTGAAGTCTAAAAGGTCATTATAAAGGGTAATAAAGCCCACTGGTTCTAAAATATATTACCAGCCTTCAAAACACTTAGTGTCACCACATGCAATGAGGTGGTTTAACTTTGTGAACTTTCCAAAATTGATGTAAAGTCTTTTGCTGTCTTATAGCACAATATTTCAGCTAACCATCCTTTAAAGTGTCTTCACTTACCAATGGTTGCAAGAATATGTCTGATCCCCTGTAAAGGCTCCATGACAAGACAGACAAGATCTGTTTCTTATTGTATATTAAAAGGGGTTCTCTGGGAACTTTTGACTAACTCCACAGTATGCACTATATCATTTTTATTAATGACAGGGGAAATGTCATCTCTGTAGCATCTGTACAAAGTATCTTCTTGGATAACTCCTGTATACTGCAATCTTTTTTCAGACCTAGGAAAAGTAGCTTGAGAAAGACTTAAAATTTGTCAAATGATGGAATTTTCAATTTACCCTTGAGTAACACACACAAATTCCTTTTAATGAGTCAAATATTTTATAAAAAGGAGGAAGCATCATCTTGTACTTAAATGAACACTAAGGCTCTTTTCATCTGCTTCATCATTTAAACTCATTGTGCCCTGGTCTTAGATTGAATAATTGTCTACAGATGCTAAAAGTTGGTTTATTTTCTAGTAAAGGTCAGATCAGCTGATTGGACATTGGAGACAAATTTTTATTGTATTTTGGTACTTAGATTTACTTTACCCTGTGTTTATCTCTTTTGTCCTTCCTGTAACTGGTAATGGGCAAACTCTTTCCTTTCAAGATCCAAACCACCTCTTGGGCAAGGGTGGTCAACATGATGACTCTCATCCGGTTATAATTTACAAAGCAACAACGACAAAAATAAGCCTACTCACAAAATTGGTCTTTAGATAAAATGTCTCAGCAGCATAGGTACTTGTAGTGCAACTGAGGAGGTGTTCAGATATCACAGGCCACCTTTCCCTCATCGCCACCAATGATCCCAAGGGTCATTGGGACCCATGACCAGAGATGGTAAAGTTTTTCACTCTGTAAGTCACTTTGAATTTGCTGCCTTTCTGTTGGCTGGATAGAAATTAGTGGGAGGAAGGCTGAATGAGTGTACTTTGGAAAAGGGGCTGAGAGGGTTCACTGGAGGGGAGAAATAAAGGGTGTTGTGGGGATCAGAGCAGTGGAAGGAAGAGAAGAGACTTAAAGAGCGTGCTCAGGAATAACAAAATGGAAATGAGAGAGCTGCATACTGAGGAGGAAAACGGAGGGAGTGTGTGCTAGACGAGAGAGGCTGATGGGGCAAACTCAAAGAAGGGGAGAGGCTGAGAGATCAGAATGCAGAGGAGTTTTGAACCACAGGCCAGATTTTATTTGAAACAGGCCTTTTAACAAAAGTTATAGAGTAGTACCCTGGGTGCCAGAAGAGGCGAGGAGACAAGGGCTACAGTTGCCACGTGGAAGGGGCTTCTGCCTAGCCCCACCTCTTCAAAGTGTTGTGACATCCTGACACCCTGAAAGAGGCATGATCATATCAGAACTGGGCAGAGTGAAGCTGCACTCCCACTCCCTGCCTCTTCCAAAGGAATTTCTACCACTGCCTTGAACAGTACTCTTCTCTTATCGTTTTTAGAGCAATGATCAAATGACATTACAGTGCAGCTTTCCCCCTCATTGCTGGTCTGAACTCAAGGAGTCAAGCACTACTTTGGAGTTGTGTTTCTACAGTTAGTACATTAAGCTGGGTGACCTTGGGATATTATTGCTCCCCCACCAGCAACCACACGAGGCAAGACAACACATTGTAGGTAAACAGGCACCAAACGTTTATTAACTCAATCATAAGTCAAGAAGGTATCCAGTCAAAAACAGTCCAGTGCCGCCCATGAGCCAGAGCCCATAACAAACACATTATTTAAATAATACAGTCAATAATCTCAAGAATAGGGATGCACGCAATTATTTTTTTAAAACCACGCAAGTATTCTCCAAGGATCTGAGGAGTGGTCCAAGTCTTTGGGTCACTCCTGGGACCCCTGGCAAATACTCACCAAGTTCTGGAAGATGGGTGTGTGTGTGTCAGGATTGGGGTAATAAATGGGGAGCGGCGGGCCTAGTAGGGGGGTCAGGGTGAATTACTTACCTTCCGGAGGGGTCCCAGGCCGATGTGTGTCCTGTTCCCAGCTGGTAAGTTTGACAATAAAGAAAAAACGCTGAGCATGCTCAGTGGGTTTTTTTAATTTTCAAACTTACCAGCCTGGAAGAGACCACACATCAGTGAAGGATTCCTCCAGAAGGTAGGTAAACCACCACTGACCCCCTGCAAGGCCCCCTGCTCCCACTCCCCCTAAGAATCTCACTACTGACACCCCTCCCCCCCACGAGGCCCCTGCCCTCCCTTTCTTGGCCCCCTCTGGCCTATTCTAGGGGTGTGCATGTCATTTTTCTTATATCAGTAAGGAAAACAAAATTTGTCATTTTTGTTATTGTTATTGCAATAATGAAAATGACAAAAAATAAAAACGAAATTAATAACAATAACAAAAATTGTTATTGATTTCATCATTGTCAGGCAACCTGCCAGGTGTTTTTTGGTGGGAAATGTGGAGAGGGGAGGAGGGAGCAGACAGTTAAGAGCCAGAAACAGTGTTGAACTCGTGAACTTGGAGGAGAAGGACCTGATGGATGTATCTCTGGCCAGTGCAAGCAGATCCCAGCAGTTGAATGGCACCCTGTGATTCCTCAATGCCTCTGGCTCCCAGAACCAATTAGGAGGGCTCAGGGGGAGGGCACTGCAATCCTTAATATTGTAGGGCTGGGCTGCTTCACTCTGTGTTAGCTCTCTTGCTTGTCAGTGTGCATTTGCAGAAGCTGCTGGTGCTTGCACTAGAAATCCATATATATAAGGAAAACTCAGAGGTATATCTACTATCTCTAATCTGTGTGCGTGTGTGTGTGTGTACATAAGGAATAAACTCTCTCTCTCTCTCTGTATATATATATATCCCTTATTCCCTTCCAGTTGTGTGTGTGTGTGTGTGTGTGTGTAGATAGATAGATAGATAGATAGATAGATAGATAGATAGATACGAGGCTGTTTTATTATATATATTAGAATTATAGGATAGGAACATTTTGTATTATACATAGCTTAGGTTTAGCTTAGATTATGTATATATTATATAAATAAAACTACATATTGTGTACAGAATATTTTATTGTGTGCCATTCTTTCTGTATCACAATGAGAAGGGGAAGGAGTTCAACTTCTGACAATAATTCTTCATTGGCGCATTAAATCAATACCGACACCGATACCAAAAATAAAATTTCTGTTTTAAATTGGTGCCGATAACAATAATGACAAAAACAAAAAATGACATTTCTTTATTAACCAAAATGAATTAAATAATGGAAATGATAATAAAAAACAAAAAATGACATGAGACCCTGGTGCACACCCCAGGCCTATTCCCTCCCTGGTCAGTAGGGGCCAGGGAAGGAGGAGCAATGTAATATGGTGGCTTCCCAGGAGTTAGGCTGAGCCCCTATTCCAGATAATACGGCCGAGGCATCTTGGCAGTAGGGCCCCTAAAAGCCAAGGCGCCTCTATTACAGGATTTGTGGTACATTGGAGCATGCCCAGTAAGGCTGCAGTTTCCTTATGGAGGCTAAGTCCTGGGTCATGCGCAGAGGGACCCAGAGCTAGGCCAATCAGGCCCCGCTCAGGGAGCACGCCCAGGGAGGCTTGAACCCACTGAGCATGCTCCAGGAGCATAAAAGCCCTAAGCTCACTTGAGCTAGGGGGGAACTAGAAGAAGAAGCCATGCTGCCTCATCCCTAGGGACTGGACCTCTAGTCTGGTCCCCTCCATCCGGAGGAACAGAAGCTCATCTCTCAGGTCAGACAGAGGGACCCAGCCCCATCCTCCCCAAGAGCCTGCTACCAGGGCATTACCCTCCAGAGGGAGAACTTCCCCATAGTAGCCAGGGAGCCTGCCGGGCTATCATCCCCTGATGCTATCCAGGTGGAGTAGGCTTGGCTAGAAGGGGAGATTTTGGAGGTCAAGGGTGGGGGTCACTCCTGAACCCCCACATAGTGTCACCCTGAGCCTCGGTGTTGCAGGTGTAGCTGTGGGGTTGCTAATTCCCCTGTGTCCTCTCATATGCCTCCAGGCAGTGAGAGAGAGCCCCCTGCCAAAGAGTGGTGGAGAATGTGGGCACAGTGCCACCTGCTGGTGCCTGCTGAAATTGCAAGAGACTGTAAATAAATTACAAAGGATGCAGTACCATGGGACTGGCCCAGTGCCACCTGGTGGCTACTTGGCAGACTGCACCCTAAGACTGTCTAAGTTCCCTGACTACCAGGACAGCACCACCTGGTGTATTCGCTGGGTACTACCGGCGGAAGAAGGATAAACTTAATAAATAAATTTTCTTCTAAAATATTTTGAAAGCTATGAACCATGGAAGGAGCGGCAGAGGCCCCTCCAGCCTTATTGGTCCAAATGTTGCTGGGACTATTAGCAAAGCAGCAAAATGCGATGCTAGGCTGCATACAACAGCAACAGCAAACCCAGGCACAACTCATGGCGCAACAGCAACAGACAGAGAACACTCAGGAACAACTTCTCTGTGCTTTAATCACACACCTCGCCCCAGCCCCGGAGATGCTGGAACCAACCCTTCCGGGGGTAAAACTGACCCGGATGATGCCGACCGATGATCCCGACGCATACCTCGGGATGTTTGAGCGCGTGGCGACCACAGTCCATTGGCCGAAACCAACATGGGCTGTGAGGCTGGCGCCATACCTTCGGGGAGAGGCACAAGCTGCATACCATGCTCTGGATGAACTAGCAGCCAAGAGCTATGAGCAGGTGAAAGCTGTGATCCTGGACCGCTATGGGGTATCTGAGAGCTCATACGGGGCCCAATTTTGACGGTTCAGGTTTTCCCAAGACCAGCGGCCGAAGGCCATCGCCACAAGACTAAGAGACTTGGCCCAGTTATGACTGAAACCCGATTGATGGAACGCCACCCAAATTGTCGAGCAAGTCATGCTTGACCAATATATAGCCATCTTGCCTGGGGAACTCAAAAAGTGGATTTGGCGGGAACAGCCAAAGGATGTAGAGGAAGCCATCAAAGCCACCAAGACGTTCCTAGACACAGAACCCTCAAAAGCCCCTCCAGGACCGGGGCTGAGTAAAGGCCCGGCTAACAAACCTCGTTCCACAGGACGCCAGTTCCAAGGAGGGAAGAAAGGATCCTCCCCTAGGAATGGCCCAGGGACTCGAGGCAATTATTCTTGACCCCCTAGAAAGGACCCCGGGAACCCCTTCACCTTCTCAGAGAGGAGCCGGAGGAAGGTCTGTGAGATGCTGGGGACACCCCAGTCTCACCGGTTTGGGTGCGCTGCTTCCGTTGCGAGGACTGGGGCCATGTCCAGAGGGAGTGCCCCTTGATGGAGATGGATATCACTATGGGATTATTTGGGCTGACAAGCCAGCATGTACCCACAGGGAATCCCCCAGGCCACTTTATCCAGGGTCTCAGAATATGTAACCTGTCCGTACAGGCTTTGTTGGATTCAGGGTCCAATCAGACCCTAGTATGGATGAAATTAATTCAACCACAATGGGTAAGCCCCATTGATAAGTTAAAATTACAATGTGTTCATGGGGATCGGAAAAAGTACCCAGTAGCATGGGTACCCATGCAACTGAGGGGTGTCTCCTACATTCTCAAAGTTGGGGTAGTCCCCACTTTGCCCTGGCCAACAATTCTTGGCTGTGACCTGCCCACTTTTGCTCAAGAGTGGAGAGAAAGCATGCAAGAAGCGGGACCCAGAGTCAAAACAGGGGTCGCATCCCCCCCTCCATCCACATGAGGGGGACCCCTTTCACCTAAGCGACGGCTGACCAAAAACAAAATAATACGTTGGAAACCTTCACGGAGACCTGGGAGAGAGACCTCTGCTACGTTGGAAGAGGAACAACCCCAAACCACAGAACAGGCCTGTCAGACCATGGTACCACAGGTCCATGCCGCTACAGAAATAGACCAAGAAACCCTAAACGTGGAATGTCAAACAGACTCTCCAACAATGAGGGAGAAAAATCTTCAAGTCACCTGGTGGGGGTTGGAAAAGGGGTGCAATACCATCAGGACCCCATATAAGTCCACTCACACACAGACCACTCTTCCAGAGGTAATACCTCTGCTGGGGTGTGCCACCCAAAATATCATGAGTGAGTCGGTGATGCGTCTGGCCTCTGCCTTATTCCAGGCCTCAGACTGCCTCGGGAGTTTCCTCAACAGCAGTATTGGGACCCGACTACCCGAGACCCCCCAAGACAACCCAATCAAAATCTATGGGTGTGACTGGTGTGACTCAGATGTCAAGGGGCTACCGAGGGAACCTGGGAGACACCCCTACTACTGCAAGCACTGCAAATGGGCGACAGACAAAGTCCATCGACGAGACTTCGACCACCTGGATGCTGGACCTCCTCATGTGGACAAGCCCTCCAGAACGAAGAAGTCCACCAAGAAGGGCCACTGAACATGAAGGATACACTTTCCTTCACTGCATGGGCACGTGCCCACTTCTTCCTCCCCCTAGCTAAGGGTTTTTCCTTGCCCAGGGTCTTATTTTGCGGGGTTACCACTAATCTCTTTCGGTCCCTCAAGGGTAGGGCTCATGGACATTGTCCATTTTTTTTTAGTTTGGGTCCAAGGTCTTTGTTCCCCAGATCCTGTTTTTTTTAAACTGGGGGTGGGGGTGTAATAGGGTGGCTTCCCAGGAGTTAGGCTGGGCCCCTATTCCAGATAATACGGCTGAGGCACCTTGGCAGTAGGGCCCTTAAGAGCCAAGGCACCTCTATTACAGTACTTGTGGTACATTGGAGCATGCCCAGTAAGGCTGCAGTTTCCTTATGGAGGCTAAGTCCTGGGTCATGCACAGAGGGACCCAGAGCTAGGCCAATCAGACTCCACTCAGGGAGCACGCCCAGGGAGGCTTGAACCCACTGAGCGCGCTCCAGGAGCATAAAAGCCCTAAGCTCACTTGAGCTAGGGGGGAGCTAGGGGAAGGAGCCATGGCTCGGACTCCTCATCCTCAGGGCCTTGTCCCCTGCATCCAGAGGAACAGAAGTGGCATCTCTCAGATCAGAAAGAGGGACCCAGCCCCATCCTCCCCAAGCGCCTGCTACCAGGGCATTACCCTCCAAAGGGAGAAATTTCCCCGTAGTAGCCAGGGAGCCTGCTGGGCTATCAGCCCCATACGCTATCCAGGTGGAGTAGGCTTGGCTAGAAGGGGAGGTTTTGGAGGTCAAGGGTGGGGGTCACTCCTGAACCACCACATAGCATCACCCCAAGCCTCGGGGTTGCAGGTTGTAGCCGGGGGTTTGCTAATTCCTCTGCGTCCTCTCGTATGCCTCCAGGTGGCGAGAAGAACCCCCACCCCCAGTTTAAAAAAAAAATAACAAAAATGAAAAAGTTACTGTACACATCCCTAGCAAAGGGGGACCTGTTCTATCTTCTACACCAGGATCCATTCCAACATCGCTATGTCCCTGGCCTTATTGAGACTAGTGCAGTAGGGTTTTATACTTGGATGAAGGGAAACTGCCTGGTTGATGTACAAAGCCTCAATGACACAAAATCCAGATGGAGAAACTGAAGAGCAACATTATATAGTTGAATGATGTCCACAATCATCCATCCTGTTTTCAGATCTTTCAACCATGCCTGAGCTTGTTGAGGTGTGAAAATAGTAACCTACCAACATTCTGGATGAGTTACATTGATGTGGTTGATGTTGCTCCTGGCAAATGTGAGCTTCCAGAGAAGGTAGCTGGCTTCACCTTGTCACGGCAAGATCCATACTATCCTGGTATTTTGTTGATGACCGACAGAATTATACAAGATATGTGCCAGGGTAATACACACACATGACACAGTTGGAAATTTAATATCCTGAGTTGTATGATAATTTTAAAGCTTTTAGGAAAATTCCTTTAGACAAGGCCACCAAGGAACTGGTCAGTAAGGGAACCGAGGCAGCCAGTGCGACCACATAATTGACATTAAGGCTGGGGCCTGTAACAGGAATTTCCCAACTGTGGAGTACAGAAATACTTGCTTTCATACATTAAGGTAAATGGTACAGGTCCACACACCTGGCATATTTATTATAGTTATTGAACCACCATACAGAGAGATGAAAAGAGGTGCAGTCAGTGGGGCTTATCCCAAGCCCTGCAGACTGGTGCATGGAGAAAACGCAGTGCGTGAGCACGTATGTATATGCAAGCTGTGTGCACAGTGGCACAGGGTCTACAGCACATACAAACCATGCGGCAGCACGCACGGGGCTTGGGATCAGCCCCACCAACTGCAAAGGAGAATAACTACTCCTGACAGACAGTAATTAGTGAAACCTAATTTTCAGCTGCCCTTGAGAGAGTGCAAAGTGACATTGTTTAATGAGGGAAAGGCACTGCTTTCCCCCTACAACTCCTTCCACTGCCTGGCTCTGCTGTAGTATATCTATCTGTGATACAAAAGGAAATACAATTTTCCAAAGGTGCAAGGGTGACATTACAATAGTAGGTTTGGGGAGCAAAGGGGTAGCAAAGACTACTTTTGGGGGAGCAAGGATTTTGGTACACATGGTTTAAAGCCATTCTGCTTCTCGTGTGGGAGTAGGAGTGAAAGAGGTAGCAGGAAATAGGATTGTGCATTCAGGTTTTGACAAAATGCAAACAAATGCAAAAAAAGACCTTTTCAGGTTCTATATTGAAAACACAAATACTGTGTTTTGGGGCTGTGTATTTGAATTCTAAGTGAACCCAAAATTTCCTGGAAAACATGGTAACTGACATCTCAAACTGGGTCCCAAAAGCTGGAGCTCATATCCAGATTGGAGCCAAGCTGCTGATACTCATCTTAGATACCTGCTTGGGAAGCCTGTAGTGAGCCTTCCCCACCTGCAGGGACCACTGCTATCTTAAAACTGCAGTTTCAACTTTCCAGCACTGCAGCCAGCCCCAACATAGTGGTGACCAGCAAAGCCAGGGAGAAATGACCATCCCCCAAGCAAGCAACCTCCCCTGTAAAAAGTGACACTGCTGAGTCAGCTATATATCTCATTCCCCCTCTGCAAGTCAGCAACTTCCCCTAAACCTAGTCCCATGCCCCTTTCCCCAAACCAGTGACCCTTTAAGCTAGTGACTCTAAGTCAGATCCATGCCCCATTCTTACCTCCCCAAGCTAACAACCCACCACCACCAAGTCCACTGTATTCTCCACCCTGCCCTAAACCAGTGTCTCCCTTTTAAAATTGGTAGCAGACTTAGCAGCAGTTTTAACTGCATTTTTCTTTCCTTATAGGCCTGTCAAAGTGTCGGAAACACACTGCACTTCTGCACCAAAATAACCCATACACAGGGACGCATTTTCATTGTGTTTTACCACACTGGCAGGAATGGGGAAAATACAATGAACACAGGCAAAGATACAAATACAAACACAAACAAACTTGAATACTAGACCTGCAATTCGGTACTCAATTCCCCCGCCCCCCCCAAACACACAAAAGATCACAATTGGTTCCAAATTTCAGAGTTCCGAGGTTCCAAGGATCAACCCGAAGGTTCAGTACTTGGAATCTTTGATTGAGTGATGGTTGTGCATGTGACCGGAGTGACCCAGACCTGGCCCTAGATTCTCTGAGATAGGAAATGAAACTTAATTTGGTAGGCAGGGGGGTAATGGGAGGGGACAGGTGAGTGATGAACAAGCACAGTACAGTTTTTGATTGTCTGGCAGGGGCAAAATAAAAGTGGCTGTTTGATAGGGGTGGGACACAGGGGAGAGTACTGGATACCGGATGTACCGGTATCGGATCTCCCTGGTACCGGATTTACCGGTATCAGCATACCAGATTTTTAACATTGGCCGCGGTACTGGATTTTTTACATTGTGACTATGGACTTCAATGGCCACAATGTAAAAAATCCAGTACCGCAGCCAATGTTAAAAATCCGGTATGCTGGTACAGGTAAATATCGGATTTATCGGATTAAGCTGATACACCCAAATACTGGCAGTATCGGATCTTGGGAGAACCGGAATTCCCACACTTACTGTTTGACCATTTTCAATTCTGTTTGGTAAATCTGGCTGCACATTACACTTCTGCATTTGATTCTGTAGGTATTTTGGCTTGGGGGAGTGTCTGGCCTGGGCTGTCTAATGTTGGGGGTTACTAATAGCCACCCTCCTATATTTTAAATATATTTTAAAGTGGATGTGGCTTAAGTTGGCACCATAGAGGACCATGCTGCGGGTTTGGCTTTTCCAGATGTGGCTTTTGCAGGGGGGCATAGAGCAAGGGAGGCATGGTTTTTTTTGGGTGGGGGTTGCATGTCTTGTTTCTTGTGGATATGTCTGCTGGTTGGTGGCATGCATGGGGTCGGGAGGGGTAAACACGTTGAAATTTGATATGCTATGTACTTTTGGGACACCCCAGTGCAAGCCACACACTACAGAGCTTGCATGTAATTATGGGGCACACTTGGGTGCAGGGTGGGGGAAACCTTGCTGATCACATTATTTTAAATGGTGGTGTTTTTGTGCTGGCTTGTGTCTCTTTCTTCTGCCTGATTGGCACCATAGACTTTCTGTTTAATTAATTTATGGTGTGTGGGGAAGGGGGTTGCTTGCCTTGCATAGGGGGGCATAGAGCAAGGGCCTGGCCTGGGTCCTGTCCAAAGGGTCAATGATGGAGGTTACAAATAGCCACCATGTTTTTGTTGTTTAAAAATATATATTTTAAAGTGGGTGATGCTTGCACTACTTGTGGCACCATAGAGGGCCATGCTGTAGGTTTGGCTTTGACTTTATTTATTTATTTATTTATT
>QEPC01007615.1:25688-58334 GCA_003113815.1 Sphenodon punctatus
TTGTGCATGTGACCGGAGTGACCCAGACCTGGCCCTAGATTCTCTGAGATAGGAAATGAAACTTAATTTGGTAGGCAGGGGGGTAATGGGAGGGGACAGGTGAGTGATGAACAAGCACAGTACAGTTTTTGATTGGCTGGCAGGGGCAAAATAAAAGTGGCTGTTTGATAGGGGTGGGACACAGGGGAGAGTACTGGATACCGGCTGTACCGGTATCGGATCTCCCTGGTACCGGATTTACCGGTATCAGCATACCAGATTTTTAACATTGGCCGCGGTACTGGATTTTTTACATTGCGACTATGGACTTCAATGGCCACAATGTAAAAAATCCAGTACCGCAGCCAATGTTAAAAATCCAGTATGCTGGTACAGGTAAATATCGGATTTATCGGATTAAGCTGATACACCCAAATACTGGCAGTATCGGATCTTGCGAGAACCGGAATTCCCACACTTACTGTTTGACCATTTTCAATTCTGTTTGGTAAATCTGGCTGCACATTACACTTCTGCATTTGATTCTGTAGGTATTTTGGCTTGGGGGAGTGTCTGGCCTGGGCTGTCTAATGTTGGGGGTTACTAATAGCCACCCTCCTATATTTTAAATATATTTTAAAGTGGATGTGGCTTAAGTTGACACCATAGAGGACCATGCTGCGGGTTTGGCTTTTCCAGATGTGGCTTTTGCAGGGGGGCATAGAGCAAGGGAGGCATGGTTTTTTTTGGGTGGGGGTTGCATGTCTTGTTTCTTGTGGATATGTCTGCTGGTTGGTGGCATGCATGGGGTCGGGAGGGGTAAACACGTTGAAATTTGATATGCTATGTACTTTTGGGACACCCCAGTGCAAGCCACACACTACAGAGCTTGCATGTAATTATGGGGCACACTTGGGTGCAGGGTGGGGGAAACCTTGCTGATCACATTATTTTAAATGGTGGTGTTTTTGTGCTGGCTTGTGTCTCTTTCTTCTGCCTGATTGGCACCATAGACTTTCTGTTTAATTAATTTATGGTGTGTGGGGAAGGGGGTTGCTTGCCTTGCATAGGGGGGCATAGAGCAAGGGCCTGGCCTGGGTCCTGTCCAAAGGGTCAATGATGGAGGTTACAAATAGCCACCATGTTTTTGTTGTTTAAAAATATATATTTTAAAGTGGGTGATGCTTGCACTACTTGTGGCACCATAGAGGGCCATGCTGTAGGTTTGGCTTTGACTTTATTTATTTATTTATTTATTATCCTGCCCCCTCCTGCCAAGGCAGCTCGGGGTAGCATACAATAAAATATAAAAAAATAAATACAAATTCAATAAAAACAGATTAAAAATATACAAAATGCAACACTCATAAAAACCTCCTCCCCAACCCATTTCCTCCACCAAAAGCCTGGTGGAATAAGCAGGTTTTACATTGAAGCCTGAAATTGAGGAGATCTGGGGACAAATGGACCCCAACCAAGAGGGAGTTCCACAAATAAGGCACCACAGCTAAGAACGCTCTCTCCAATGTGGCCCCCTGCCATACATGGGGAACCTCTAAAAGGACACTGCTGGCCGACCACAGAGGCTGCTCCAAGTCTTGGAGGTGAGGTGGTACCACAGGTAGGGGGAGCCAAGGCCATGTAGGGCTTTATAGGTAAGCACCAACACCAAGAATCGGGCCCGGAAGACTATAGGCATCCAGTTAAGTAAATGGAGCACTGGTGTTATGTGCTCCCAGTGACCTGTCCCCATAAGGAGGTGGGCCGCCGCGTTCTGCACCAGCTACAGCCTCCGAACAGTCACCAAGGGTAGGCCCACATAAAGCGCGTTACAGTCATCAAGCCTCAAGGTGATGAAGGCATGGATGATGGTGGCCAGGTCACAGTCAGAGATATACAGCCACAGCTGTCACACCAGATGTAATTTACAAAATGTGCTCCTTGCTACAGCCACCACCTGGACATCCAGGTAGAGCTGACATAAAGGAGCACACCCAGACTGTGACTCTGAGGAACCAAGGCTGGGTGCACCCCATCAATGATGGGGGCCTCCACACCCTCAGCCCTCCAGCATCACCTCTGTCTTGTCAGGATTCAGTTTCAGGTGGCTTTCCCTCATCCAGTCCCCCACAGCTGCCAAACACCAGGTGTGCAACGAGACTGCCAGACCTGGGTCTGCTGAAAATGAGAGGTAGAGCTGGATGTCATCAGCATATTGATGACACTGCACCCCAAACCTCTCACAATCTCACCCACAGGCTGCGTAATTGAGCAGGAGAGGGGCCAGAATAGAACCATGCGGGACCCCACATGTGAGGTTCTGGGGGGACAAAGAATAGTCCTCCAGTACCACACTGTGAGTTCTCCAGGCCAGGAAACAGCAGAACCATTTTAGAATGATCCTACCCACCCCAGCATGGTCCCGCAGCTGAGTCACCAGCAACTCATGATCAACTATAGTGCAGTCTCGGTGCCATGAAACCCAGATTGTGAGGAATCCAGAAAACCAGCCTGGTCCAGATTATCCTGAAGCTGCTGGGTCACAACCCACTCAATAACCTTTCTTAAAGGGGGAAAGTGAGGAACAGGCCAATAGCTGGTGAGGGGATCAGCATCAAGCGATGGTTTTTTGAGCAAGGGTTGCACCACGGCCTCCTTAAGAAACCCTGGGACCCTGCCCCCCAAAGGGAGGCATTGATTGTCCAAACCAGCACTGGCCCCACCATCTCCCTGGTGGCCTTAACCAACCAGGCCTGTCAAGGATCTAACTAACAATCTGTGGCCATAACAGCCCCCAGGATATCATCTACATCAGCAGGTGTCACTGACTGAAACAGATTCCACAAAACAGGACAAGCCAGGACATTCATAACCTCTGTTTCACCCACTGTGTCAAGTGTGGCATCGAAGTCATAGCGAATATGAGCAATTTTATCCGTGAAAGAGTTAATAAACCTATCACAGCAGGCCTTGGAAATCTCCGCTTCCAGGTGGAGACAGGCTAGACTGACCAACCCCTTCACCACCTGGAAGAGCTCTGCTGTGCGAGACTTTGAAGACACTATGATGGCAGCAAAAAAACCTCCTTTGCTACCCGCACAGTCGACGCATAGGTTTTTTAACTAGCTGTATGATACGATCGGTCATCTTTGGCATGAGTACGGTGCCACCGTCACTCCAGCCACCTTCTTTCTTGCTTCAGCTGCTGCAGGTCTTCTGTGAAACACAGGGCCCTGCGTTGCTGATGCTCAGGAAGCAAAGGTCAAGGAGTCACCCAGTCAATGGCCTCGGAGAGCCAGATGTCCCAGAAGGCAGTGAGGACATCAAGCAGGCAGGCGTCTAGGTCAGAGGGTATCTCCCCAAGAGCATCCCGGAACTGAACTGGTTCCATAAGTCTTTGGGGGCAAACCAACTGAACTGGTTCTGCACCTTTCTGAGGGCAGATGTGTGCCAAAAGTCGAGTCCAAAGGAGATAATGATCCGTCCATGACAAGGGCACCCCTACCACATACCCCACGTACCCAACTAATGGATCCCCCGTCTTTAGGCTGGTGTAAAAAAACAAATCCAGAGTATGCCCCCAACCCCCATGTGGATTTTGCAGATGAAGTTTGGGGGTTTTGTCTTGTAATTGTCTCACTTTTGCTGTGCTTTTTTTGGCACTGTGAGTCTGTGACTGTATTTTTGCTGTGGCTCTAAGTTTGCTAAGATGTGCCCAGCTGGGGCACAGGGGGGATACTTTCTGGTTAATTTATGGTGTGTGGGGAGAGGGCTTGCCTTGTGTAGGAGGACATAGAGCAAGGGAAGCATTTTCTTTTGGTGGGGGTTGCATGTCTGGTTTCTTGAGACTATGCCTGCTGACTGGTGGCATGCATGGGGTCAGGGGCTTGACCCAAAGTTGTTGAAACTTGAACCCATCCACCACAGAACTTGAATGTAATTATGGGGCATGTTTGGGGGCTAGGGGGGACAAACTACCAGTCATATCTAAAAATTAAATGGTAGACTTTTTTGTGCTGGCTTGTCTCTTTCTTCTGCCTGATTGGTACCATAAACTTTCTAGTTAATTTATGGTGTGCAGGGAGAGGATTTACCTTGCGTAGGGGGGCATACAGCAAGGGAGGCATATGTTTTTTTGTGAGGGGGGGGTTGCATGTCTGCTTTCTCGTGGCTATGCCTACTGACTGGTGGCACGCTTGGGGCTAGTGGCCCACCCCAAACTTGTTGAAACTTGATATGCTATGTTTTGGTGGAGCACCCTAGCGCAACCCACCCTTCTTGATTGGATAAGCAATTAAATGGCTGCATGTTGCCATTTGTTGGCTCTGGTGCTGAGTGTTTGAGTTTCTATGATTCTGAGTTCCGAGGTTCTGAGTTCCAAGGTTTTCGGAGATCTGAAGTTCAGAGTTCCGATTTCTGAGTCCTTGGAAAAAGTTCCAAGTGACAGCCAAATATTCTGTCCTGGTACTTGGAACCTCAGAAATCCTCATGAGGATTTTTTTTTGCTATTTGGTTCACCCCTAATGAATAATAAAACCACATACAAATAGTATACTGAATACAAAAACACAGATATAAATACTGCAGACTTGACACTGTGTACAGCCTTAGCAGAAATATTTGAGGGGCACCTTCTACCCCTTGGAGTCATCCCTGCAGAGTTGGGGAAATGTTAGCATAGGGTGCTAACAAGCAAGACATTGCCCGTTAGCTCCAGATTCACTTGCTTGTCTATCCTATGGCCACCAGATATTCACCCTGGGGCCACTCTAAATGGTGTCAACCCAGGAGGTGGGGAGCTCGACGTTCAGGTAACTTCAGGCAAAACTGGAGCAACGAGTGCCATGGGGATGAGTGAGCGATGTGTGGGTGGAATCATGGTGGGGATGAATGCCTGCCTGTTTGTTGTGCTCCTCTCACAGAACCTGCAACAATAGGTGGCTGTGTGGGAGCTGCCCGGAGCTCCAGTAGACTCCCAGCCCGAGTAACCGCCATACATGACATAAAAAGAAAACAGACTGACTGATCAAGTTTCCAACTTTATTGTATGTGCAGACTTTTTTTTTTCACAATTCTAGTGTTTGTAATGATGATCCAGTCAACTCAGGCTTACCTTTGTGTTTTAAAATGGCCTCGGAACTATTTACAGTAAAACCTGCCTTCCTATATGGATCTCTGTAATGCAGATCTTTCTCTATTCCAGACCTGCTTTATGACCCCTGCTACTTTCACAAGGGACATAAAGCATGTCATGTCATCATCACTGAACCCCTCATTTCTGTACTCCTTTCTAATGCAGGCAAAAAGCATCTCTCCCAAGGTGTCAGGACATGCTGGGGTTCTATTGTAATTAATTTAGAGAGAGCTACTTTTTAGTTGCACATCTGAACTTACAGCCCATATTTACACTTATATGTGCATGTAGGTGTACAGCATTCATTTGCTTTGCATTTGTATAAACACATTCCTCCTAACACTACGTTACTACTATCCAGTTTTCCATAAATCTCGCCCTCCAGAGATACCTTCTAATGACTTAAACATTATACCAAACAGGAGATTCCAAGGGGACATGATCAGGATATAATAATGGGCCAGTGTCAAAAAGGATTTATGATTATTGTTCATATGACTCAACCATATGCTCCAGCTATTGCTATAATCTTGCTGGTCTTGGTCTGACATCTGTAGTGATAATGAGTAAAATTGCATTATACCACTGAAAAAGAATCACAACAAGAAAAAGAATCACAACACTTAAAAAATAACTAGTAGGCTGCCAGGAGAAACATTATATATATGACTGAGGAACTGAATTATATGCAACTTCTTCTCTAATAATGTTAGAACAGCTGGTGACCAGACCCACAGATATATATATATATATATAGTGGATGGGCCTACTCCTGACGAACTTGAATCTGTGGGTCTGGTCACCAGCTGTTCTAACATTATTAGAGAAAAAGTTGCATATAATTCAGTTCCTCAGTCATACGTATTTATCACTGCAGTTAAATAACAAGCACAGTCATATCACAGAGGATATTTTCAAACTTGAAGGTGCACTGTACCATCACACTTTGATCCTCCCTGTGTTCAGGCTCTCACCCAGTCACCGAACAGATGTATTGGGACCCAGGCCAAGGTGTGGGGGGAAGAAAGTGGGGCAACGTGCAGACATGGGTCCACATGGCCCCACCCCCCCCATGCAGCTGCCCTCCCTCCTACTTGACAGGCAGCCGCAGCAGCCTATGTGACTGCCACGCCCGCCCAGAACAACTCCAGGCTTCATACCAAGGTCAGGTAGAGCGGGCCATCAAACATGATAGCCTGCTCTGCCCTGGTCTGGAGATGGCTTTCCCAGGCCACAGCAGTGCTTAGTCCATGATGTGACTTCGCAATGGGCCCAAGTTACAACCCAGGTTAATAACCACCACAGCCCGGGGAAACATCTGGTGGGCCGGTACAGACATGACAGCACCACAGGTGGCCACGTGGGTTAAAGGGTCATGATAGTTCCAGATATCACCCAATGTTATTCACCACTGTCATGGTACTGTCACATCTGAAAATCCCCAGTGACTCAAAACAGTTGAAGCTACTTGTTTTATATATGAACTAGTAGCGACAGTGGTGAATAACATTGGGTGATATCCGGAGTTATCATAATCCTTGTGACAATGTCTAGAATAATTAGGGACTGTGTATTTCAGTGCAAAAAACCACACAATTGAATGCCCTTAACAATTATCTAACTTTAAAAGCAGCCTGGGGCTTTTCTCGCTTGATGCCAGGCATCTACTGCATGTAAATACGAAGGTAGATAATTGTTAAGGGCATTCAATTGTGTGGTTTTTTACATTGAAATACACAGCCCCTAATTATTCTAGATATCGAGGTCTTTCAAGTGCGCTTTTAAAAATAATGCACAAGCTGCGATTCCGATGATGGCCGGTGACTTCCAGTTCATCTAAATGCTCTCCATGTGACTTTTCTCAAAGAGTATTTTTCAATGCACTAGATCAGCTCTAGAAGCAGCCTGTTTCATCATCTTAGAAGCAAGCTTATTTCTCAATCGATCTGCAGCAGCTCTGTTTTCTCATAAGCACTTCCTAGCTGTTGTTCACAGCACTGCCTATAAGCGGGGGCCCCCACTGTTCAACTGTCAGCAATGGGATAAATGCTGTGAACGTAGGACCTTGTCTATAGGTTAGATGCTGCTTTTCTGAGAAGTATCTAATCAGGTGCAATAACCTCTTAAATTAGTACACTCTTGCTTTTGTTCTTGTGAGAAGAGGGGTTCTAAGCAAGACAAAAGGGGTGGTTATATGACCTTTCTTAACAAATGGAGTATTCCAGGGATGGAGATGATGATAATTTTGTCCCCCTGCCTTACATGGCACTTGGAGCACTTCACAAAAAGTTAAAACCGTATAAACAATTTAAAATTTAAAACAATTGTGAATTCTTTTTTTAAATGGGATAGGCAAAAAGGCAGGGCCAAGTATATTGAAGGCACCACCAGTGGATCCTAAAAGCACCTAGAAAATACTTTTACAGGTGCTTTTTAAAAGTATGGAAGGAGGGACTGAGACGAACATCCAGAGGGAGCGAGTTCCACACTGAGGAGCCCAGATGAAACTGAGAGCATCAGCAGCAGTAGAGAGTCCCAGGATTGGCAGCAGTGGGCAGTTCATGAGCATCATCGGCATCGGGAGCATCAGAAGTGCAGAAGCAACAGGGGAGAGATTCTAGAAGCTGCGGTAGTGCCAGAGCACCTAGCGCCACTGCCATCACTCCCAGGATCACTCCACCACTGTGCCCACCTCCACCGTCACTTCCAATGTTGTCGATGCTGCTCTGAGAGACTTGTTGCTGCTGTTCCCACAGACTCTCCACCATTGCTGGTGCTCTTGGTCTCAGCTCAAGGTAAGCTCTGTTCCCTAGCATTCCCTCCTCCATGCCTTGCACACCATTGCTGTTATCCATCCGGGTGCGGACCTGCTCCTTGCTGTACAGATGACCAACATGTAGCAGGTTGTGAGCAGACATAACAACCTGCTGTGCATTTACTATCCAAAAGAGTGGGTAGCTTTATGTCTGGTAAGACTCAGTATGACAGCATTTAGTCTTCTCAGACCCTTTTAAAATGGGCACGAGGGGGGGTGTCAGTGTTTGCGCTGGTGTGGGTGTGGTGGGTGGGTGGGTGGAGGGTATAGACAGGTGTACACCCATCTCCACCCATCTCCATTCACAGAGCAATCACTGTTTTCACTGGTTGCTTTGTGCATGTGCAATGGGTGGAGGTGGGTGTGCATGCACATTCACAGGAGTGTGCATGCATGCACACACACACACACACTGCGGCGTGTACATGAGACTCACCTATGCATAAACACCCAGATTTCTGGGTGTTCATGCATGGGTGCCATCTGTGTAAAAAGGGCCTCAGTCCCTCTAGCCAACAAGAATTGAAATCACATAGCCATCTAGCACATGGTCGTATGATAAAGTCAGGGGCAGAGTTTGATTTAGGTACGGATGGGCTAAGATCATCCCAATTGAGGGGGGACTGAGAAATGTTCCCAGGAGGAGTGTCCACCTTGAAATGTGAAAGACCAGGAAAGAATGGATATTGGCCATTTCAGGGTTGGAAACAAAAGTCAGAATAAACCTGGATTGTTTATTTGGCTTTCATTTCTGACTTTGTTGCTCCATCCCTTGCATTGGTCATCGTATCAATTAAACCACAAGAACTCCTGTTTTATATTCAACTGTAGACAGACAGGTTAGTCCAGTGGTTGGGTTGCTAGCTGGAGAACAGCGTTCATTAACCTGTTCTGACCAGCTCAGGGCCAGGGGGCATGGCTTCTGGGGCAGGCTAGGACCCTGGCAATTCATTTTAAAATATAAATTAAGCACTGTCCCCATGCACTGTTTGCAGTTCCCCCATACCCAGTTCTGCTCCACCTCTGTCTGCCTGCCTAGTAGGTCATGCAATTCCACCAGCATCACATCCCAGGAGGCAACAGCAGGAACTATGGGAGGGGAGCACATTAGTGGTGGAACCTGGTGGGCGTTGGGCACCTTCTGGCTGGCAGGTGCTGCTTGTACAAGGTCTGTTAGAGAGGATGCATGCAGCAGCAAGGGTGGTAGAAAACTATGGCATGACATGGAGAAAGACAGGGCATGGGAGATGGGACTGTCCTTGACAACGGATGCATACAATGAGGCTGCCGAGGCTGCAGTCGGGGACAGGGTTTTGGGACTGTCAGCTACAGGAGGCTGTTAAGCGCCTGGTACACGGCTGGTGCTATACAAATGTTTATAATAATAATAATAATACAGAAGTGTCTGACATTACACATACACCCCAACTGTGAAAGTCACACTCCATTAATGGTTAGCAGTTATTGGGCAAAATACAATGTTCTCCAAACCACTTGCCTAACAGTACACTCCTGTCTGTCCCACATTCTTCTTTTTAACTCCCCTAATACTCCACTATCTATTACTGTATGTGTAATTGAATTATATTGAAGAACAGGAGGACTAGTGAAGTGCTGGCCATGGAGGAGGAGGGAGCTGAGTGGAGAATGATTGATGTCAGGTCTCCTAATCTCTTAGTGGTGTTTGGCAAAAGGGCAATGGTGAAAAAGCAAAGAGACTATATGGGATAAAGAGACTAAGTCACAAACCACCAAAGTTGCTACAAAATCAAGGCCAAACATAGCAGTAAAGGACAAATATTTAGGCAGTGTCAGTCAGTCAACTGATGTGTGTATCAGCACATTAGTAAAGAAATCCCCATAAGCTCTGTGGGAGGTTTTGCTTTGATCCTAACAGCACCTGCCAGTCTGCTAACACTTTCTGCTGTAGGAGTTAGTCAGGAGATAGGAGGGAGCAGCTCACCTGGGGCTTTAACATGTCACTCTGAAGGCAATATCCACTTCATTAATTCAAAGGGGTGGGTAGGCAAGAGGCAGCAGGTGGGTGGCCACAAGGTGAATGTGAACAACAAGGGCTGGGGGAAGTACACAGAAACATGAATCAGATTCATATTGGGTGGCAAACGAAGCTGTTCTGCATGTCAAATTTAATTAGAAATAAAACTGCTGCAAAAAGTCCCAGGTTCATTATTAGCAGCAGTAATAGTTTTCAGGCTCCTTTTCCTTTTTAACCACCCAGTGAAGAATTCGATCTATTTCTCTCTCTTTTCAGCTTTATTCACGCTGCATTCAAACCCTTCTCCTTGTCCTCTGAGCTCTTTAGAAACACGTCACAGCTGCAGCAAGGCCTGCGCTCTTATCTTGCAGAAACACAGGCCTGGGGAGAGTCTGTGATGTTATTTTAAGCACCTGACATCCTCCATCTGTCTTCTTTATTTTTAATTATTTCTAGTCTATAGGGTGACCTAATCAAACAAGCTCCTGTCTGATGTCAGGGTTCTTTCTGTGCTTTAATCTGTTCTCATTTCTATGTCATTCTTCTTCCTTCCTCCCTCCCTTTCTCTCTCCAGAGCTATCAAAGTATTTTCTTTAACAAGCCCATCAACTAAAACAAAGTCTGCATTCTTGAATTCTAAGTCACACATAAACTTTAAAGATGCTGTTTGTTCAGCGTTGACAGAAGCAGTCATCTGTCCTAATTTACCTTCTTCGTATGTTTTTATTAGAGCTGTGAGAGCATACAAAAACCCACAGGGGACAAGCTCACTTGCTTGCTTTTTATAAAATAAAAGTTCTCCCCACTCCCCTAGCTCCCATACCTGCTTTATTATCTCTTGGGCCGATTTTAGACGTGCAGCTGTGATCAGGCACGGGACCGGCAAAACAGCCGCGGCGCTGTTTTAGACGAACCGGAAGCGGAAATTATGCGCGTGATCCGGGGTCGCGCATTCTTTGCCGACCACGAGCGAACCACCCTGATCTCTCTGGGGTGACATACGCGGCCAGAAAAGAATGTGCGGTCCCGGATCACGTGCACAACTTCCGCTTTCAGTTTGTCTAAAACAGTGCCGCGGCTGTTTCGCCGCTCCCACGCCTGATCCAGCTGCACGTCTAAAAGCGGCCTTGGGATGAGAAGGTGATGCACACACTTCATGTGACTCAGGTACTTGCATGGCATTGACAGACCCCAGGAACATCCTCTCCATAGCGAGTGGGCAACATGAACAAGTAAGTTTGTAAAGTGTTGTGATAAAGGATCCCTGACCAATGAGTTGCTCTTGATTCCTTCAGTCTTTGATGAGGCAGGGAATCAACCACAGATCACTTAAATCCATGGTGGCTGGTGGACTTTTAGGTTGGTGAGGTGGGGGGCAGGGCCAGCAGGAGGCAGGGCAGCATACAAATTTTACACGTACATTATCAATGGAATAGAACACACAATGAAGAAAACTAGTGTATGCAAAATGAAAAACTACACAATGATGGTGCCATGCAATAGTGAGCAAAATGTAAAGCTCTGTGTGAAAAAAATAAAAAAGGGAGAGCCAGTATTTGCTCCTATAGATCATCTGCTAGAAGAAGAACAAATTGGCAGCTCGAGGCTTGAATTCTGTTTTAAATAAAGGAACATTATATGTATGCATGATTTGTTTCACTTTTTAAAATTGCTACTTTAAAAAGAAGAAGAAGAATCCACTCATGAGAGAAACCCTGACACACAGGAGAGAACCTGTACACATGCCCTACCTGGGAAATGCTACAGGGTGAACTCAGCCCTCAGTACACACCAGATAATTCACCCTACTAGAGAAAGGCCCTATAGATGTTTTACTGTGGGGAAAGCTTTAGTGTGAACTTCAGCCTTAGTGTGCATGAAGAAACCTGAACAGTTCCCTCATCCCATCCTCCCCTCAGCTGTAGTTGCAGTTGGGAGAGAGGAAGGCATGACTAGAAGAGGCAGCAGTATACTAGACCAAAGCTTAGCTACTAAGCCACATAGATGGTGCTGCATTTCTAATCCCTCACCTCAGACCAATCCTGCCCATCCCTGCTCATCTTCCCTTATGCCAGCGGTGGGCAACCTTAGGCCCTCTCCAGGGGCTAAATGTGGCCCATAGCAAGTTTATATTTGGCCCCTTTCCAGTTCCTGGATCTGGCTGCTGTATCCAGTTCCTATCCTCAAAAACTGAAAATCTGAATTCAGGTTAAGGGAACAGAGATGAGGACATCCACACAAGGATAGGGGGCAGATCCAGGGCACAGATCTACAAAGTGGACCCTCCTCTTACAAAGTGCACTCTGTAGGCACCTCCACCTCCAGCTTTTATGTGACTCTCAGAGCTTGTACTAATTTTTCAATTGCTCCCTGGTAAGGAAAGGTTGCCCACCTCTGATATAGCACTATCGGCATCCTTCCTACAAGCTCCCAGACCAGATTAATGGAAAAATCCTTAAAATTCCAAATTCCTAGTAGCATCAGATTGCTTGTAGATTGGGAGACAAAATTCCAAGGGGCTAACACTGTTTTCCCATAAGAACCTAGGAAGTGCCATACTGGGTTAGACCCATGGTCCATCAAGCCCAGCATCCTGTCACCTTTCAAAAACACTAAAAACACAATCCAGCTAATCCCCTGCGCAGAGGACAACTGCGCTGGCAGATGGCTCCTGGGCACCGGAAGCCACAGCATCTCATCCACCTCTATGCAGGGGATGGAGGAGGGGGGGGTCATGGAGTGATGCCAAGGAGGGGGGATCATGGGGTAAGTGGCAGGAAGGGGGCCTCCAACCAATGGGAAGGGTGCCTGGGGTCACAGGAGCCTCTGCACCCCCACCCAGCTAGCCCCCCAAGCCCCCAGGGCATGAGAGCTCTGACCCACACAGCAGCACGTGGAGTGGTGGGGGAGGGTCAGGGCCTTGCGGAGGTCTGGCCAGGGTTCTCACAGCCTGGGTGTCTCAGGGGATGGCCAGGCAGGGATACAGCAGCTCCAGGGACTCCAGGTAGCCGGTACCTGAGTCCCTATGGTTGCGTGACCTTTACTCCTGCTTAGAGCAGGAGTAAGGCCATGCTGATGTGTCCATTTGATTTGCTACAGGGGGGCTGGTGGGCTGTCCCATTGGGGTACCCCAGTGGGGTTTCCCCAGCCCTAGTGGGGCACGCTCAAGTGGTAAGGAACCCCTTCCATGGGCTGTGCCTTCTTCCCTAATGCCAGTGTGGGTATTGCTCAATCAGCGGGGGTGTGGCCATCTGGCCAGAAGAACTTGTTTCTGCTGACTCTTGCATACCCCTGCTCCTGGCCACCTGCTGCTCCTGAACCCTACCACCAGCACTAAGGCCCCTTATCCTGGCAGTATGGTATAACCGTATTGCACTCTAAGCCTACACAAGGCTGCCTGCCATCTGAAAAGGAAGCATTTTTGAAGTGTTCGTGCTGCAACAGAAGGATTAAATACAAGAAGTCTGTAATTCTGCGTGTATTTTGCTTGTAATTTTTTCCACTATGAGCCCACCAAAATATCCCAACCAATTTCAACATTCAAGAAAAAGTTTCTCAAGCATCAGATCACTTGGGAAGAGGGACAAAACACAAAGGAGGTATCAGAAAAATTATCACCACTATAAGACAATAAGAGGTCACATAAAAAGCAAATATTTTTGAAGTGTTCACACTGCTTCAAAATATTAAATATAAGAAGTCTGCAAGTAAAGCTTTTGGGAAAAAAATTAAATTATTTTTTCATTTACCCCCCTGTTGCACTCACTCAATGCACAAAATAGCTAAGCCAAATATCCAATATCCAAACTAAACACAAACAATAATTATTAAAAAAAATTAAAAGATAAATATACAAATGTTATATATATATATATATATCTCCAAAAATATTGTCAACTCACAAAATATTCAAACTAAAAATAAAAAATGTATTCGGAAACATCCATATATATATTTAAAATATCCAAACAACCAAACATATAAAAAACAACTAAAAATAAACACAAAATAAAATTTAAAAATATATCACTCAGAGAGAGGGAACAATTGAAAGTGGTGGTACTGTGAAGAGCAACAGGAGTCAGGGGGAACATAAATAAAAAATAAATTAAAATATAAAAAAATAAATAAATAAAATAAATAAATAAAAAGGAAATTAAAAGAAATTTTTCACCAAAGTAACGAAATCCAGTGTGCTCTCTGCAGCTAAACTGGCCTAGACCAGTTCCAGGCTGCTGCTATGTCTTTTGCTCCTTCCCCTCTCATAAAGAAGGGCAGGGGAGAGAGAGCTCCACAGGGCTCTGATTGGTTTTAGGGCACCTGAAAAAGATACCCTACACCCACCCTCATTAGCTGGGTTCCTCTATTGGACCCCATGCCTTTGTGCCTTTGGCCCATCTTCCAGGCCCTCCCCTTGTTTTTAGTGGGCTGGTGATGTGCAGACATCTGTCCCAAATGCTATTGGGACATTAGTATATCAAATGCAAGGGGAGGGGCCCTCCTGAGACTACTGCCCTGTCCCCACCCCACAGCTCCCTCATCTCTTTTGTCCACTCAACCAGAGATGGACATGCATGCCCGACCACATGGCCCCTGCCGTCCTCTCCCTCCTCTTGTTCTCCCTCCCCCCTGGCCAGCTACGAGCTGTCCAGCCATGGCTTGACTTCACAGGCACGAAAGCTCACAGCACTGAAAGGTACTGGATACTTTTGTGCCTGCTCCTCAGCTGTTTCAAACGTCGACATGCCTGAGCTGTGGAGCACATTCATTCATTCACTGTGAGCTTTTGCACATGTGTGGAAAGTCCCTTCTCCTTGCATCAGCGAATTGGCAGCAGCAGACTGTGATGGAGGGCGCACGTGCTAACAATTTCAGTGCTGCTCTTGTAGCACTAGTCTTCAGCGGCAGTGGTGGCAGGAGGTGCACCATGGTGTTTGGTAGGTCAGTGCCCCGGCACCCCTCAAAAGAAATTGCCCCTGACTTCAATGAGGAATCTAATCCCAACACCATTTTAAAGCTGGTCATGTATTGATTTAGGCTTAAAGTAAGAAAAAGGTTTCTAACCATCAAATGACTGAAATTCTGGAATAGTTGGTATTTAAAACTGAGATATTATCTCACAACAGGTGGGTGTCCACCTGCCAATTTATTAGGCATTTACCCCCACCAGCCACTTGGCCACCACCCACTGGACACACAGCCCCCACTCACAGCAGGGTCTCAGAGCATGCGGAGCCCATTGTGCAGGCAAATGTGGGCTAATGTGTCCCCATATGTCTGCATCCTGTCAATTAGGTTTCATGCAGTGCCTCCATGTGTACAGGTCACGGGAAAAAATCCTATAGCATCCAAGGAGCAACCGCTTTCTGCCTCTCTGTCCACTCTTGCTCTCACTGGCGTTGCCAGTGGGGATTGTCCACAAGCACATGAAATACACACTGGGGGCTGCCTGTTTACAAGGCTTGACATGCTAAACATGTTACTGGGGGCTGCATGGACTGAACCCGGACTGCAGCAGTCTATTGTCTTGTTTGTTTTCACTCCCTATGAGAGTCATGGTAGTGAAAAGGCCAATTTATTTCAAGACAGAACTTAATAGATTATGCATGGTACCATAAAACGAGTCCACACAGAGCGAGTTCCTTTTTTATCTTATCTTAAATGTTCCTAATCTGGTGCTTCAGTCATTTGCCTGAAGTGGTCAGGAAGGAATTATACACACACACATGCACACCCTCCAGCTCCAAAATATTTTTCTCCTTTGAAGCATCAGAGATGGTTGTAGCTGGAGATGGGGCAGTGAGCAGGGTGGTCTGGTGTTAAGGGAGTACAAAGGATTCCATAATAATAAAACCAGTCCATAATTAGTCCATAATTGACTATTAGGTAAATTGTTGTGGGATGTGCTCTCTGACTGTTGGGATCTGGGAGTAAAGAGCAGGGAATAGATCACACGCTTATAACCTGTTGTGTACTTCTGTGAAGCAACCGAAGGTGGCCATTGTTGAAGACAGGATTCTAGGCTGGATGGACCATTGGTCTAACCCAGTATGGCACTTCTTAGATTCTTAATAATAATTAATAATCTTATTTATATAGTGCCCTCCCACCTCCACTGAACGGCTCTTGGGGCACTTCACAAAATGAATTCAATAAAATACAATAAAACAAGCTAAAATTCATTTAAAGCATGTTTAAGAGGGGAAGATAAAGGGGGAAGGAAAAATACATGTAGGGGAACCAGCAGTAGATCCTCTGAAGGCAGTAAGACACCTAGAGAGAGAATAAAATGTGCTTTTTGAATTCTTCAGGTGCTTATCTCAGATGCTTGGTTGAGAAGTCTCACTTACCTAATCTCCATAGGGCATTCCTGCCCCCATGTCAGACTGGGTGATGACCCTCAGAGATTTTCACCTTTCCTTCCTGTGTGAGGTGTGACTTGCTTGCTTGGGTCATCTGGATATTTTTTCACCAAATTAATGTCCTACTAACCTGCATTAATATGTGATGGCCCTTTCTGTCCACTGAGGACTGTATTGTCTTCCATCTAATTCAGGTTTGGAATATTATATGGAAGGGACAGGGTGGAATTAAGAGTGAAAACAGACATGAAGCTAACCACCCTTTAACCACCCTTGGTGGTTATTTATGCATGTTGCAGGGCTGTATTGGTGCCCTATGCAGCCCTGAAACATGCATTAATGACCACCAAGGGTGGTTAAAGGGTGGTTAGCATCATGTCTGTTTTCACCCTTAGTGGCCCATCACAGCAGTGCTGGATTGAGGTGAGTTTAGGCTCTGTCCAAAATGGTGATGTTGGCCCCCTTCTAACAAAGGAAGGGTTGACAGTAGAGCTGAAATGAGTAGCGGCAAAAACAGGTATACCGGTTGAATTTTTGGTACTCAAATTGACTCCAAAATATCAGATACCAATTGGTACCCGATTCAAATACCCAATATCCTGAAAAGTCATGGAATGTCCCATAATGTTGACTTCTGTTCCCATTTTTTTTTTTCTGATGCCAATTTTTCAGTTTTCCATCTTGATTTATTTATCAGTAACCAGAAAATTGAGGGGGGGGAATGGGTACCAGAAATGAATGACTTTTCCGGTATCCAGGTATCAGTAATCAGGTAGCCTGGTGAGTCGCCGATGTGATACTAAAAAATGTAGGTATTGCCCGCAGGTAGCAAATGAGCTAATTGTTTCAGCTGTAATTGACAAGCATCCTTGTTAAAGTAAAAGTGAAATAGTATCCTTTCATTTTGTGGGAAATGTCTTAACATTGCCAATTAAATTATCTTGGGTCTGTCTCAAATGTAAAAATATTGCTAAATAAGTGAAAAAAATAAAATCACACAGCATAAAAGCTCATTAAGTTTATAAATCTGATTTTACGATAAGGAAAATCTAAAATTAATATAACATCAAGGTTTGTCACTGTTAACTGTGCCAAGAAGTAGGGATGTGCGAATAGAACCGAGTTCGGAGATTTGGTTCGGTTCAAAAATCAAGTTCGGTTAGGTTGACTGAACTATTCAAGTTCGGTCGAATTCCGAACTTCCGAACCGAGTTCGTACGTTCAAAACCGGGTTTTTTTGCCTTCTGAACTGGTTCGGAATCGACCAAGCAGTTCGGTCAAATTCGAGTTCAGTTCGAAAGTTCGGTTCATTCGACTGAACTATTCAAGTTCAATCTGAACTCCGAACTTCCGAACCACATGCGCACATCCCTACCAAGAAGCCCCTGCTATAGCTCCACTTTCCCTTCTCGCGCTCCACTATACTGCCCTTCTGCTGCTCCCTCATCAATTCATCATACCACACAGCCACAGCTTGCTCTCTCCCCTTTTCCCTCAAACCTTTCATTGTTCCTCCCCCTCCAGCCCTCAAACTCAACTCCTGACCCTGCAACATGTCCTGACCTTCCCTCCCCTCTTACTGCCCTGCCCCCCTAGCTCTCCCTCTAGCCCTTTCAGTGCAGCTTGGCCTCCCTTCTCCCCTTGCAGCCCTTTTAGTGCCCTTAATTCTCCCTCCTCCCTACAGCACCTTCACCCATTGCAGCCCCTATCACCCCTAACTCTTGCTCCCACATTCCCACACCCCAAAGTCAAAGGTCACTAGAGGTCAGAGTTCAGGCACACTGGAGTGAAACATTGGGTGTTTTTAGATGGACAGGGAGTCCAGGGGTTGAGGTCCAGCCTTAGAATTTGCGGGGTCCAAGAGTGAAGGTAAATTGTGGAGACCCTTGGCAACACCCCTTTTTCACATCCCTACCCATGTCCCTTTGATGGTTACAGAGAATTGTCATATAAGTTATTTTTACCCCATCAGTACAATGTGCACCAAAGAACATTAAAATAAATTTTAGATTAAAGGAAGCACAGGACACAGATATGATTAAAAGGCAACAATTCTTATTTAAAACACATCAGTGCATGCACACAAGGATAGGGACAGTTCCATGGCACAGATCCATGATCTGGACCCTTCTTCTCTTGAGCATATTCCTATTACACCCCCAGCACAGAAGTTCAAACATAGATAGATGCAATTGATCAAACAACTCTCACATGGCCACAGCATGCCTCATGAAAGCAGGGGTGAGGAACCAAACCTCAGGCCCAGCCAAATTTTATG
Organism: Sphenodon punctatus; assembly: GCA_003113815.1. Lineage (NCBI taxonomy): Eukaryota > Metazoa > Chordata > Lepidosauria > Sphenodontia > Sphenodontidae > Sphenodon > Sphenodon punctatus. The sequence continues at coordinate 44,253 of QEPC01007615.1, forward strand.
TGACCCCTTTCCAGTTCCTGGATTTGAGCTTAGCTCTCAAACACCAAAGCATTGAAAAACTGATCAAATATATCAAACAACATTCTCATGGCCACAGTATCCAAACCAGAGCCTTCTCATTGCCCAAACCCTCCCCCAGATGGTCCCAGTCCACTCCAAAATCCCCCCTGGAAGGGTGCAACAGTGTAAATGAGCTCAGATCAGGGGAGAGGAAAAGGTATTTTCTTGACCAAGTGGTCCTTTACACCTGATGCTTCTAGGCCTGGTTTTCTGGGAGGACTGGAGGTCAGTCAGGAGCAGACTTATGCTACTATGCAGGAGGGGACAGCAGGAACTAGGGAAGGGTGAACAGAACAGAGTTCGGAAGTTCGGTTCAGTTTGAAATTTGAGTTCTGTTCGGAAGTTTGGTTCGGTCGACCGAACAGACCAAGTTTGGTCGAATTCCAAACTTCCGAACCAAGTTCGGCCATTCAGAACCAGGTTTTTTGGTGTGTGTTTATTTATTTATTTATTTTGAGGATTTATACCCCGCCCCTCCTGCAAAAGCAGCCCGGGGTGGCTTACAACAATAAAAACATAATAAAAACAGTTTAAAACATCCAATATGATAATATTAAAACAGGGCTAAAATAACAGATAAGATAATAAATAGTAGATAAATAGTGTTGCCACTAGGGATGGTCAAACAGAACGGAGTTTGGAAATTCGGTTCGGTTCAGTTTGAAATTCGAGTTCGGTTCGAAAGTTTGATTTGGTCGACCGAACAGACCGAGTTCGGTCCGAACTCCAAACTTTCGAACTGCGTTCGGCCATCCCTAGCAGGAACATTCTTGTGGGTTTCTCCTTGGGCTGGGTGGTGGCCCCTTCCTCCCCTCCAGGAGGGGCAGGTGGAGAGGGGGCAGCCATGGGGAGAGGTGGGGCAGATGGGGAGAGGGAGGAGAGGGGACAGCCATGGGAGCAAGAGAGAGAAACCCCACCCCTCTCTCTCAATCTCTCTCACACACACCCTCTCTCTCTCTGAACAGACACTCTACCATTTTGCAGCATGCCAGACTAGGAAACATGGTGGTCCCAGTGGCACAGGGCCTTTGAAACTCACAGTGGTGGCAGCAGCGGTGGCGAGTGTGTGTGTGATGGCAGTTCCTCCCCTCCCCCCCCATCCAGGCTGCTGGTGAGGGGGGTGGGTGGGTTAGTGGCAAGGTGTGCAGGTGTGGAGGGGAGCCCCAGCAGCCAGCCACTGAATCCCCAGCAGCAGTCCGTGGCAGAGGCAGTGCCCGGAGCAACCGCCCTGCACTGCCCCACGGTAAGGCTGGCCCTGCAGACACCCACCCTCGTAGCCACCCATTACGAGCTCTGCCTGATCCAAATCAGATGGACCAACAGTTTCCCTGGGCTGAAGGCCTCTCACAAACCACGCCTCCCTCCACACCATATTTATTTTATTTTATTTAACACATTTTATTACCCTGAGCCTCCTGCTCCTGGAGACTAATGGAAGCTGAAAGGTTTTGGAATGCTCTTGGGGAGTTACCCTCTGATCTTGACAGCCACCCGCTCAATGACCTCGTGGCTTTATGGAACACCTTGCTGACAACAGTGCTCAGGGCGGCTTACACATAAAAACAATAAAACAACAGCTAAAACAGCATAATAAAAGAGAAAGCAAAAAAATATATAGATCTCCCTCCACCCCTCCCTAATCCACAACCCCCCACCCTAAACCCCATCTCCCCTGCCAAACTCCCAATGAAACAGCCAGAGATGGAGAGTGAGGCGATCTTGTAGGTAAGTCAGGCTGAAGCCATATAGGGCTTTATAGGTTAACACCAACATCTTGAATCAGGCCTGGAAGATTATAGGCAGCCAGTGCAGAACCCAGAGTACCGATGTAATATGCTCATGGCGGCCCAACCCTGTAAGGACACGGGCCACCGCATTCTGCACTAGCTGCAATCTTCAGACTGTCACCATGGGTAGCCCCACGTAGAGCGCGTTACAATAGTCTAATCTCAAGGTAATGAAAGCATGGATGATGGTGGCCAGGTTGCTATCTGAAACATATGGCCAAAGCCAGCACACCAGATGTAATTGGCGAAACGATCTCCTCACCACCGACCCCACCTGGAGATCCATGCAGAGCTGCGGGTTGAGGAGCATGCCCAGATTGCGAACCTGGGGAACCAGCAGAGGACGAATCCCATCAATGACAGGGGACATCACATCCACCGCCTTACCCACCAACATCACCTCCGTCTTGTCAACTTCAGTCAGCTCGCCTTTATCCAGTCCCTCACAGTTTCCAGACACCGAATAAGCACTGAGGCTGCCGGGTCTGGGTCAGATGAAAAAGAGAGGTAGAATTGGGTGTCATCAGCATATTGATGACACTGCACCCCATACCATCTCACAACCTCCCTGAGCGACTGCATATACATTTTGAACATGAGAGGGGACAAGATGGAACCTTGGAGGCCACCACATGTGAGGTCTCAGGGTGACTAAGAGCAATCCTTGAGCACTACACGCTGAGTTCTTTCGGCCAGGAAAGAGTGGAACCACTCAAGAACAATCCCGCCCACCCCGTCTTGGCCCTGCAGGCAAGTCACCAACATCTCATGGTCAATGGTATCAAAAGCAGCTGACAGATCTAACAGAATGATCAGGATTGAATGAACCTGGTCCAATTCATGGCAGAGGTTGTCAACCAAAGCCACAAGTGCAGTCTTAGTGCCATAGCCCGGATGAAAGCTGGACTGCAAAGGATCCAGATAGCCCGTGCGGCCAAAATGCTCCCGCAGTTGCTGGGTCACAACCCGCTCAATAACCTTCCCTAAAAAGGAGAAGATTAGAGACCGGCCAATAACTGGTGAGGGAGTCAATGTCGAGTGATAGTTTTTTGAGCAGACGCCGCACCACCACCTCCTTGAGGCAGCCCAGCACTCTGCCCTCCCAAAGGGAGGCACTGACCGCCCCCACCAGCAATGGTCCCAACGTCTCCCGGCTGGCCTGAACCAACCAGGACGGACATGGGTCAAGTTCACAAAAGGTGGCCTGAACTGCCCCAAGAACATCCCCCACCTTGGTGGGCAATACCCACTGAAACTGATCCCATGAAATGAACATGGCGGGGCATCCACAACCTTTGGTTCACCCATTGTATTAAGCACAGCGTCAAAGCTGTGGTAAATCCGAGAGATTGTATCCACAAAGTAATCAACAAACATGTCACAGCAGGTACTAAATTACTCCAGTTCCAGGCAGAGAGACGGTGAACTGACCAACCCCCTCACCACCGGAAAAAGCTCCGCTGGGCATGATTTAGCGGTGGCTACATGGGCAGCAAAAAAATCCTTTTTTCTACTTTTACAGCTACAGCATAGGCCCATGAACTGACTTTATGTTGCAATTTGTTCACGTCAGCATGCGAGTGATGCCACTGTCGCTTCAACCACCGCCCCTCACACTTCAAAACCTTCAGGCCCTCGGTAAACCATGGTGGCCTGAGTAGCCATTGCCAAGGGAGCAGACACTGTGGAGCCATCTGGTTGATGGCCTCTGTCAGTAAGGTGTTCCATAAAGCCACGAGGTCATTGAGCGGCCCGCCATCCAGATCAGAGGGTAACTCCCCAAGAGCATTCCGGAACCTTTCAGGCTCCATTAGTCTCTGGGGGCAAACCATCCAAATAGGTTCTACACCTCTCCGGGGGCATACATACACTGGGAGACGTGCTCACAGAAGGTAATGATCCGTCCATGACAAGGGCTCTGCTGTCACCTCCCCCAATAACGGATCCCCTGCCTCAAGGCCAGTGCAAAAAATCAGGTCCAAGGTATGCCCTCCATCATGTGTTGGGCTATTGACAATTTGAGACAGGCCCATGGTTCCCATGGTGGCCATGAACTCACGCTCCACATCGCTAATGCATCAGCGTGTATGTTGAGATACCCCAGGAATAAAGTTTCCATAGAGTTGGAGGTACTCACCTGATGCTCTAGGCTGGTACCTGCAACTCCATGGTGCTGAATGGGGCAATGGATGGATGGACGTGGAGCAGCACTATGTTTGGCCATTGCCCCAAGTTTGGCCAGCCCAGTCTGCATGGTGTGCTCTGGATTCTGGAGGATCGTCAGTGGGGCTGCCCTGAAGCAGCCACAACTACTCCGCTTTCCACATCTGACGAATGCCCTTTAGACAGACTGGTCAACCCAGGAGTGATGGAGGCATCCATGGCCACCTCTGGAACTGCTGTGGACAAGAGAACATCAGTCTAGAGGAGTGTTGATCCTGCACATTTCAGATGCACTTAATTATTCCCATAACTCTTTAAAATGCATGTAATGTCCTGGCCCAGTGCACTCCAGCCTCCTCCTAAGCACCCCTTATAGATGAGGTGTCAGTGGGTGGACTGTGCTACCAAGTCCCTTCTGGTACATGAGAAGAATTCTGAGCTGTTACCTTAAGGTAACTTTAAGAGTCCTTTAAAGCCAAGCCTTACAACTAATTACTTCACCATTGAAATGAATGGTACAGTGCTTTGAGGACTGAAGTTAAGGGTACAACCAGGAAAGTTTCAAGATGTGGGTACATGCTGGTCCCTCCCCCTTGGTCACATCACCAGGCCAATTGGGGCACTTCTTCTCCCTGCTCCCCTGCCCCACCACCACCAGTTCTATTTGCTTCCCAAAGAGTTTGATGTGAAGCAGAGGGGAAGGAAGCTAGGGATGGGAATTAAGAACAATTTACAGATTTGGATTAATTACAGATTCATATTTAAAATTTTATGGATTTCTGGATTTACGGATTACTTTTCCCATTGACTTCAAGAGAAAAAGAGAGAGTGGTGAAGAGTAGATGTGGACTGGTGGAGGGCTGGCCATGGGGGGCTCAGGTGTGGGGAGGGACTGGCAGTAGAGTGGAGGATTGGGGGGCTGGAAGTGAGCTGAGGGGTAGGGGGATGGAAAGAATGAGATTTTAGTTGTAAGTGACAGAATGGGAGCTTTATAAGTTTAGATTTGGTGTTGGTTTAATTGTATTGTGGTGCTGCAGGGGGAGATGAATTTAGGGACAACCAGTGCCTCCCGGGAAGAGAGAACAGTATGGGTTTGGAGGGAAGAACATGTGGAGAGACCATAAGGTGAGACTCAGGAGTGCAGGGTGGGATGGTATGTGAGCTGGGGTTTTGATGTTTTATATGTGTGATCTATTTGCATTGTGTTTTAGCATATTGTTCTTATTGCACTGAGTTGCCCTGGTTTTGGAGTCGGGAATTAACCAATAACACCCCCCAGTAGTCGTATAACAATCTCCAGCAGTCTAGTCTTGCAATCTAAGAAGGACAAAGGTGAGGGGAACACAGGCAGAGTTAGACACATACACATTCCCATTTTTGCAGAATTGCGTTTAGAGATGGTGCTTTATAGCCAGCCAGTGCAGAGCCCGGAGCACTGGTGTCATGTGCTCTCTGCGACCTGCCCCCGTATATGGGGGCAGGGGTGCAAATGAACTAATTATGGGATGGGGCAGCATGAACTGATTATGGGGGCACAACTGAACTGGTTTTATATATATATATATATATGTCTCTTTTAATGGCATAATGCGCTTAATAAGCTAGCTGCATTTTGGGTGTCTGGTGTGTTTGATAGCCGTACCTCTGGACTGGTCGCACTGCATGTGTGCATAAGGCACAGGTGGCACTGGCAGCAAGACGCAACAGGTCCTGGAGACCAGACTGGCTAAGCTCACCCCCTCCTCCAGTAAGGCAGTGGATGCAGTCAGTCTCTCTGTACCTGCCTCACTGCCCGTTCGGCTGCCCCTGTAGTGGAACCACTCCTGGGGAATGGTGGTAGACGGTTGGCTGAAGAGGTGGGAGAGGGGGAAGAATTGGGAGACCCTGCTTTTCTATGGCCACTCAGCTGAGCGCCAGGTAAGGCAGCCAAGGGGTGCCAAACTAGGGGGAGGGAGGGGAGAAGCATGGGGAGGACATGTTTCTCCATGTTTGCTCAGAGTGGTGGCGAATGGGAATCCTTCCTGTCCAGAGGGAGTAAATTTGATGTAAATGTACATATTTGCATAATTAGGTGGGGCCTAATTATGCAAATTAGGCCCTGCACCAAGACTTTGCACATGGCCTCACAAACCCTGGAGCTGGCCTTGGATAGGAGACACATCCATGGTGCAGATCCCTCGTTTTCTTGAACATACTGCCTAAGCAACCCCATCCCCTACTTCTATGTGGCCATCAGAGCTCGCTCTAACTTTCAGAGTGACTCCCAGGGAAAAGGTTCCCCACCACTCCTAACCTATGTGCTCATGGTCCAATAGTACGCTGGTCTGAATTATTGTATGGTTTTGTAGTAGATGAATTACCTCTGCCCCATGTTACTCTGATAAGGTAGAACTGGTAGCTCTGTAAGCAAACATTGGGTGTTTCAGATATGACGATGCGCTGCCCACTGCTGCCATGGACTTTCCCAGGCCATCACTCTGGTCAGGATCAGGCTCTGCCGCCAAACTAATGTGATAGCGGTCAGGCTGGGAAGAGAGTGGGGAGATGTATGATTGGACATGCATCAGCCCAGGTCCCCTCCTGTACTGCAAGCAGTGGCCTCCCCCACCACGGTTGGCATCTGCCATGGTGCCTGGAACCTCTAGAACTCCAGATTGGACCCAGGTAAGGCGGAATTTCAGACATGAAAGTCAGCTTTACTCCAGATCCGGTAGCCAGATCCTGACTTTCCCCCAAGTCACAGCCCGGGCTAGCCCCCACTACAGTTGGGATCCAGCCTGGGGAAACATATGGCAACCACAAAGAAATAACATTGTTGGTGGCACCCAGGTTAAACCGTGCCAGTGTCGCGCCTGAAAACACCCTTTGGCAGAAGGAAAGGTGATTAGGGCATTATTATATGTGTATTGCAGTTATATAATGCCCAACATGTTTCACTGTCTCACTAAAAACATGAAGGTGTTAAAGAATGCTGCAATCAATTAGTTATGCACCAAAGCACATCCTTGTGAAGTTTAGGGGCAACCGTGTTCACATCTCTGGCTGGGGCGGGCTAGGCTGGTGGGCTGCGCCTGGTAGCCTGTAAATAAATAAACCCTCTACCTGTGAAAAGAATTGATTGACATATTCCAGCTTGTATCTGCTGAAGACAGCGCTGTCATTCCTGTAAATGTGCATAATCCAGTGGTGTGGTGTGGTGTCCAAAACTAAACCAGAGGAAATTTCCTCCTGACAGTCACACTGAGAGAGTAATCACAGTCACCTTTGTATCATAGGGATTTCATGTCTTTTAACAACAAACTTTTAAAAATCATTCGTCCAGTATTGTTTTGAGAAATGAGCTAGGTCCCATAAGTGAAAACATGAAGTAGAGTAACTGACCTTCATAAATTGTGGCATAAAATAACAAATCAAGTATTGCATCTATCCAGTCACGATGTGTACAGATGGATACGGGCAAAATAAATGAAAGCAATACTGTTGGTGTCTGCTGTCTCCCCAGGATCTCAGAAATCCTAAAATGCTGAGTGTCTTGTTTTGCATTTCAGTTGCCATTTTCCAAAAAGAAATAATGGAATCCTTTTTCTTAACTATTTGAGTATATATGGCTGAAGTACTGCTATAAATCCAGCGGTTACACTTGTTGGTGATTTCATCATAAACTAGATGACAAATGAATTAAAGACCTTTTATTTTCAGTAGTATTTGTCAAGCTGTGTTTCTTTCCAACATGCTGCCTGACACAGTCCTCCTGTCATTTTGGCACTGATATAATCTGACATCTTAAAACATAAAACAGAAGAAGAGGTTATAAAAAGTACTTGAAGACTTGTTTAGACTGGGTTTATTAGGGATATTTTTGGATGAAACACATTAGTCATATTTTGTACACAGTAATAATGCCCTAATACAGAGAAAATCGGAAGCAGAAGATGGGGGTTTCTGGTAGCATCCCAAATATATGCAATGTCAAGGAGAAATTTGGAGTCAACATCTCTTCTCTGGTTATAACAATGGCAGAAAGGACTATATCTATTATCTTATAGTAAAAATGGTGAAAAGTCTAAATAAAATGACATTTCATGGTAATAATTGCAACGACACAGTGGAGTCAATTAAATTACACTAAAACCACAGATCTAAAACCAATTACTTGTGAGTAGACCCATTGATTTCAATAGGAGAACTTGTAAATAGGTGTTTTCGGGATTGCTGCCTATGGGTAACTATTGTTCAGTAAGCCTGTAGGATGGTGTTTTAATATTTTATAATACTTTTTTACAGTGATTATCTGAGGATCTTATAATTTTTTCTCAGCCATATAAAACCTAAATTATTGACTAGAGAGAGTGTGATTGTTGAGTTGGTCCCAAACAACAGAGATGGAGACCAAGTAGTTCAGATGATAGCTTTTATTGGAACACTTTCTGCTGGTGTGAGAATGGAAGCATTCGTGCCACACAGGGCCCTTCCTCAGGCACTTTTTACATGACTGTGGAAGGGCCCCACGTGGCCCAATAACTTGCATATTGCCAATAAAAGATGTCATCTGAACTACTTTTTCTTCTTATGTATTAGGGCTTTGTGCTCCTCTCTGCCACAAGGTGATTTAAAACCAAGTTAGAGAAAGGGCACTGCCATTGCTCTCCAGTACAACAGCGAACTTGACATCTGGTGTATTGGCCTGACAATTCAATACCTGACAATTCTCTACACAACACACAACATCTGGTGTATTGACCTGACAATTCCCAGAAAAGATCTAAGGCCAACTTTAAAAAAACAATCTTTTCATTATTATTTTTTTGTTACCTTTTGTGTTGAAAATACAAAGCACAGACTAAATTCAGTCAATGTTTTTTTAAATTGTTGCATATATTAAAAATTTGGTAGGAATTAAAGAGCACATATCAGGGGTGTAGAGTTACCATGGAGTTAGGGGGCCTCTGGGCCCTGGACTCTAGGGGGGACCTTTGTAAGTGTCCTGAAACTAGAGCAGTTCGGATATTTTCAGAGTAGGAAGGGGAGGGATTGGGGACAATGCTCTGCCCCTACCTCCTCTTAAAATTCTTTCCCGGTGTAGTGGTGCCAGCCATGAGTACTGGTGGAGTTGCTTCCACTCCGGGGTGGAGTGCTCTCTTGGAGCTCGTCGGGAAAGCCACTGCTTAGGGAAATCTCACCCTGTTGCCCATGGAAGGGGGGCGGGGGGTTTGCCATAATTGGAACATGAGCCTGGGCCCACCACAACTTTGTTACACTACTGGCATATATTGTTTTAGCTGTACTGTAACACTCATGTTCAAATTTTTAATCTCTGTAAATTTTTATTATATTCCATGAAAAATAAGAGTGCCCTCTGGTGGTCAGTTTACCACATGTAAATTCCGAACTTCAAGTTATTTACTACTAAGAGCTTCTACTTTGTTGTATTTCCCCCTTTGTATTGCAGTCCCCTTCCTACCTCGTAGTACCCCTCCCCTCCCTCTGAATTTAATGGACACATTCCCCATCACTTTGTATGCCTCTGCTTTGCTCTGTTTCTTCATTTTGTAATCCCAGACTTGCCTGAGAAGGACCCTGTGAAGTTCGAAAGCTTGCATACCTCCTCCAACTGTAGTTGGTTCAATAAAAGATATCACTTTACTACTATGTCTCTATTGTCCATGTCTTTTACAACATAAAGAATGGATAATCTAGAGGGAATTGGGTTTGCTTGATACTTTAAAACTGTGGAGCCAAAATACCATTGTGGTTCTATCTTTGTTTTGTAAATCTCCATATACTCTTCTATTGTCATTATTCAAGTCTTCAAGTGTCTTTATTATTCAGAAATATTCTCAGTAAATGAAGATATTCAATAAAACCTACAGGAATACTATTTATTCTTGAGACTAGACATGATACTCAGCTACTCTAAACCCCTTTGCAGGGTTTTACAGTAAATTCCATGCTACTTAAAAATCTCTCCTTTTTTTTGTTTCTTTTTTTATTCTCTTTAATTTTGGTACTAGTCAAAGTAAAGAACAGTGACAACAAAACTTCAAAAGAACTGCATAAGAGGTTGGGTGGAACAGGATTTGACTCCTTAACTATAAAACTCCCATCCGTTTTTTATGAATTATTTTTTCCCTGTGCTTCAGTTGTGCTGGAAGTGGTTGCATCTAACATTTTAAACCTCTGTGGCGTCTTTAAATAAAACACCCCATATCATGGGTTGGTTTGGTTAATCCTCACTATCATCTTCCACAAAGTTAACGAGCCCCAAATCCGTTCAAAAAACAAACAGAACAGGCAGCAATCATTATACCCAGAAGTTGAAGCAAACCGAGTTTTGATGGATTTTCTGTTAGGATTCGTAATAGCATGGAGCGAAAAAGAGAAAGAAAATAGACGCTTTGGAGCATATGATCATAAAATGCTAATTTCAGTGACACAGTGGTGGACTGAGTAAATATAGAAAGGATTTATTATAAAGCTCTTTAGTGTTGTTGGCAACAACAGCAAATTGCTGGGCAACATTATATCGCCAAAATCCAGGAAATAGCACAAACATTGAACCACTGTATTTTCAATGACAATAATGAGAGCAGCTTTGGTATTGGTTGGCATCGCCACAAAAGGCACATGTTGGCATGTTCAAGAACGTAAATGATAGATCTGTTGCTTAAAGTTTATAATTATTTAATCAAACCCAGACTGCAGAACCTGGAGGGACATCATGTAGCCTTAAAAAGAGTGAGAGAGGGAGAAAGAAAGAGAAGAAATCCATATTTTCACAATGATGGAATATATCAGTCCCTTGGGTGTGCCTACCCACACTCTTGTGATGGCTACAGTTCTTTTGTGGGCAATCATCACTGCCTGCTACATCATTGTATGTCTTAAGTGTTCCTACAGAAAACAAATTGCTGGCAGTTTCTTTTATGTGCTGATAGAAATCAAATCAATTATTTCCATTTCCTTTCATGGACTAAAATAAATGCCCAGATCAGTACAGGAAACCACTCATTTGATAAGCTATTTCTACACTGCACTCACACAGCTTTCATCTCTCATTTCCCATTTAGATTATTACTCTGGAATGTTGAAGGACTCTTATTCTCTTTCCATCTTCTAAAATATGATAACGAAGATGCCATTATCAGAACTCAGATTCACAACACTGCATGTTCCGGCTTTTAACAGACGTGTGCTATTCCATCTGTGATGGTCGTAGTCTGGACTTTGCTCACCAACTCGACTTTCCATTCAGTCCAATTCTGATGGGAAAAGGAAAAAACAAAACAAAAAAGCCTTTCAAAAGCAGTGATTGTGTGTTTCTGGGGAGAAAGAATAAATTACTAAATCAAATTAGCATTACATTTCATGCCCAGCCCATAGGAGATTCAGGGATTTACATACCGTACTTTCTTAAATTCTCTCATTAATGGAAATGTTAAAGATGCTGTATGAAAGCCCAGAGAAATTATGCATGGCTAAGTGATGTCATAATTTATTATAAAAGAAAAAATTGCAGGAGGAAATGTTTTAGATAGAGAGATATTGGCAGATGATTGTGAAATTTAACATCAATTATTTTAAAACATTTGAATATAATGTTATTAATTTTTTGTTCTATGTGTTTTGAATTGAGGGGTATTTGAATAATAGCAATATTTTCTCAATATTATTTTTAGACATTAAGGTCCCCCTACTGCAATTCACCATGTATGGGAACTCCCACACAATAAAAAAAGACTGACCATGAATGATATGATTAGGGACTTCATCTTATTTATTTTTTAATTATACGAACAATGAAACAGTGAGATAAACTGATTTTGTTAAAAAAAAATGGCAAGAACATTCAGTGTGTATATCTTTGAAATGTTCATATTTTCACAAAGGTCAAAATATATATTAGACATTCTCCACTAAATATTTATTTATTGATGTGGAACATTTGCAATAATGATGGGAGGAATGTAAACCAAAAAATTCTTTTTTATCCTTAGAAAATATATAGTATGTTTTGTGGCAAATGTATATGTGTGTGTGTGTGTGTGTGTGTGTGTGTGTGTATAGAGAGAGAGGTTTAAAATACAAATCAAGAAAAAAATATTTAAAGAAAACATGTTTAATTTTTTTAATAACATGGAAAAATGATAAAATATGCACTTTTAAACAAAATTGTTTGAGGGACAAACTTTCTGTAAGTATACAACATTTTATTTTTTAAAAAAAATTTGACTAAATTCTGTTGTTGGAGTAATGGATACTAATTGTATATGCATCCATCCATACATGTTCCAGACATGTTTATACAATAACATGTGATGTATTCAAGTAAAGCTAATGACTGAAGGGATATACATTTAGAATTTTATCTTTACAGCCAGGGGGATAGAAACTACTTTTAATAAGATTTTAGGTTCTATACATAATCTTATTAATAGAACACTGTGCATGTAGAAATCTGTTGTTTTAAAAAAAAATATTGGCAGAATAAATTTAGCAACTGAGAGATACACAAGAAAAGCATATGCCAACTGCAAAATAAACACGTCTCTACTAGAATGATAGCTAATTTTAAAAGATATCAAGGGAAATAATGAGAACATTTTATAATTGATACAAAAAGATTTTTTATTCTTTTCCCCTCTAAAAACAAATAGCAGTTATTTAAACTTACTTAATGAAATCCTGGCTCTTCTAGGGTCAATGCTAAAACTCATTTTGCCTTTACTGGGGCCAGGATTTCACCCCTTCTACAACATCTGAATGATCAGGTTGACCCTTTTCTCATAATTCTGCTTTTATGTTTCTTTCCTCAGCAGTGGAATGTGAACTTTAAATTTCCTGGCTTTTGTCAGTTTGCCGGCACTCAGACCTTACACATGATTTAAATGGAAGCTTCTTTTTGAATTTTTTGTTTAAAGAATAGCAATCCTCGTTTTTACCTCTGCTTTAAATACCTCGGGTAACATTAAAGTGTTTTATATGGAATCTATGATTGAAGAAAGATGTGATTTAGTTTTACAGGTTCGAGTCAATTTTTTTTTCTTAAATAATTGATTTGAAACCCATTCCATTTGGTAGAGTTTTAACTCATTGACTCATCTGTAATGATCAGTCAGCACTGTGAGGGGAAGAGCCACAATATCTAAGTATAGTTCGATGAGATACATAAGTCATACACATTTTTCTTTTATTGCTGCAAGTAGTTCATTTCCTGCAACGGCATATCTTATAACTTCCGACATGGTCTTTAGCTGCTTGCCTTTTCCATAGACTTAATTTTCAAATGAGGTTTACCCATTCTCCAAATATAATAAACATGTGCGTTGTAGGTCTGATCCAAAGCCCAGTGAAATCAGCCTTTGCATGAAATATTTTGCAAGTGCCGCTTTTCAGAGCTGACTCACTCTTTTTATCACATAGAGGTTGCAAAACTAGGCACATGTTGAATATATATTGAAAGTATTAATAGATGCATTCATAATAATTAAGTAAATGATCATATTCTGCCTTTAGATGTATATATTTATACATTTATTTTATTTATTTTTATTTATACAAAATTTTCATCCCGCCCCTCCTGCCCACAGGGCAGCCCGGTCCAGCGAACAGCAAATATAAAAACAATGAAACAATAAAACAATTAAAACAGTTAAAATTCACAAAAGTTCAGGGGTGGGGAGCTCCCCCCATTCACCCACCCCCCCGCCAAAGGCCTGGCAGAACAGCCAGGTCTTACATAAACATTGAAATAACAGGAGATTGGGGGCCAACCGAGCCTCCTCCGGACCTGAATTCCACCGCACAGGGACGGCCACCGTAAAAGATCAAACATCCGTGACCACCCACCTCGTCCGGGGAACCTCCAAAAAGGCTCCCACGGATGATCTCAAGGGTAGCACAGGCACATGGGGAGTGAGGCGGTCCAAAGATAAGTAGTGCCCAGGCCATGAAGGGCTTTAAACGTTAAAATACAGATTAAACTTCTGCTGGTATTACAAAGAGTAAGGCCAGAATATTACAGAATGGAATTTGACAAATTACTAGGGATGTGCAAACGTGGTTCGGATGTTCA
>QEPC01007615.1:58434-68987 GCA_003113815.1 Sphenodon punctatus
CGGTCCAAACTCCGAACTTCCAAACCGCATTTGCCCATCCCTAGTGCTGGGTCTCCAACAGCCAGCCCTGGTACCACAGGCACCCCCAGGGGCCAAGGGCTGAGCCTTCCTGTCTGGGCAAGCCGGGGTGCCAAGCACCAAGGCTTCCTGGTCTCTGCTGCTGCATCTCCGACGGCCAGCCATGCCACCATGGGCCCCCCGGGGGTCCCTGGAGCGCCCCAAGCATGCTGGTGGTGCCAAACTCCACCCAATTTTCAGGGGGGGGTCTGAACTCCCCTGGACCAAACCCCTGAACCCGAACAAAGTTTTTAGTCTGAACGGCTGAACATTCGAACTCCCTCCTGCTCGTACATCCCTAGCCCCTACGGTCACCCCTTGCGCGCCCCAAGCCTCCAGGCGGCTGAACTTTCTGAATGTTCTGGGGGGGTGTCTGCAGGACCAAACCCATGAACCCAAGCTAGGTTTTTAGTCAGAACGTCCAAACATCCGAACTACGGTCTGTTCACACATCCCTACCTATTACTGATATTTTTTCTTTCTTTAAGTTTCTTGCTCTCTTTTTTACTTAATTGATATAAATTTCCCCTCCTTTTTGAAACATCATATAATTAATATTCGTCAAACTATACAAAAATTCTACCCAAGCATTACAATGCACTTTAAATCCCCATGTTCAGCACTACTCATACAGCGGAATTCTTGTCACTATTACCTGATCACAAAAACTGTGAAGAAAGATCCTGCAAAAATAAAGATAACATAGGCATTTTATAAGATTTTGTTTGATTATTTTTGCCTTAGCAATGGAACATTTTTGCCTCAGCAATTGGAGCAAGTTTCTTAGGGGATCACAGGATCTTTGTCACTAGAGGTTTTTTTTTTTTTTAAAAAAGGCTGGACACCCATCTGTGAGGGATGTTGTAGTTATAGTAATCCTGCATCCAAGCTAAAGGTTGAGCGAGATGACCTTGAAGTACGTTCCAACTCTGATATTCTGTGATGCCATGAGATCCAGAGTATCTCGTATACATAAATATTGGCCTTTGTCCTTATGATGTGTAAATTGATTAATTTTGTATTTGGCATGATGTGAATTTATATGCAAGATGACATCAACTTTCTTACATATTTCTGTTTTTCCTTCTCTTACCATACAAATATATTTGATTTTTTTCATAGGAATCAGAAATTCTATACATTTTTTCTTCTGATTAACAAAACTGGCTTAATGTATAAAAAGCCATTATTTTGGAATTTAGGTAACTAACTCACATGCACAATACGTTGTTTATTATTAGCCACATATCCACAAATGTGGTAGCAAAGGCTACAATTCTTAAACTGTTTATTTGTTAGCAATCACACTGAAGTTGGTGGACCTATTTGCAAATAAGTAGTTCCAGGATTGTGGCCAAAGATGAAAGAAAAAAGTGTGACCAACTACATCGTGCATCTCTTTTTCAGAGAACATCTAAGAGCAGACACACTGCTGCAGCAAATTTTGTACCCACAGCTAATACCTGAAATGTTGGGTAACTTATTGGGTAGCTGATCAGTACCTGAACACTGAGCTGAGTATCCAAATACCTGAAATATTGAGTATTACTGTTACTGACTTTCTGTTTTAACATTTTACTGACCATTCTGACTTACCATGGCCCTTTTTACATGGCTGCGGTCCGGGAGGGGGGGGAGGAGGGCGGTGTGCACCATGGTCTGTCAGCTGGGTGGGGGGAGGGTGTAGATGAGTGCACACCTATCTACACTGACCCTCTACCCATTGCTATGCAGAGAGAAACCTCTGGTTGCTCCATGCATGAGGGATGGATGTAGATGGATGTCCACGCATGTGCGTGGGAGGACNTAAGAGAATCCCAGGCATAGGCCCCTTCTCTACATATGTTGTACAGGCATACAAAATTGGGACCCTTTCTAATATCTTTCTGATATTTGGCAGAGATGATCATGAAAGTGAAATATATAGTCCTGCCAAATTTCATGTACACTGGTTGGACTATAAAGATGATATAGTCAGACATACATTTAAATGTTAATTGCTTATACCACCATGACCTTTTTTCCAATCCTACTGAAATTTGGCAAAGATAGTAAATATGGGAAGGGGTATAAACTGAACAAGTTTCACCTACATTATATGTGAGGCAAAGAAGTTACAGCTAAGAATGCATATGTATAATATTGCAAAATACAATAATTCAACTGCTTTTAAAATCGGATTCCTTTATCCAATTGTTTTGAAATTTGGTGCACTTAATGAGTTCTATTGAAGGTAGAGGAACTCTCGATGTCAGCCACATAGCATAAAAAACAAAAAGTTTACAGCTGATAATGTGTTTTCCATTGAAACCAATGGAAATTCAATTCCGAACTCACCGAACGCATCTGAACTGAATGTTCGAATTCGAGTTCGGTTCGACCGTTCGGTTTGGTTGACCAAACTATTCGAGTTCAGTCCAAACTTCCGAATTCAACTTCGGTTCTAACGTTCGTTTCGGTCGACCGAACTATTCGAGTCCGGTCCAAACTCCGAACTTCCAAACCGCATTTGCCCATCCCTAGTGCTGGGTCTCCAACAGCCAGCCCTGGTACCACAGGCACCCCCAGGGGCCAAGGGCTGAGCCTTCCTGTCTGGGCAAGCCGGGGTGCCAAGCACCAAGGCTTCCTGGTCTCTGCTGCTGCATCTCCGACGGCCAGCCATGCCACCATGGGCCCCCCGGGGGTCCCTGGAGCGCCCCAAGCATGCTGGTGGTGCCAAACTCCACCCAATTTTCAGGGGGGGGTCTGAACTCCCCTGGACCAAACCCCTGAACCCGAACAAAGTTTTTAGTCTGAACGGCTGAACATTCGAACTCCCTCCTGCTCGTACATCCCTAGCCCCTACGGTCACCCCTTGCGCGCCCCAAGCCTCCAGGCGGCTGAACTTTCTGAATGTTCTGGGGGGGTGTCTGCAGGACCAAACCCATGAACCCAAGCTAGGTTTTTAGTCAGAACGTCCAAACATCCGAACTACGGTCTGTTCACACATCCCTACCTATTACTGATATTTTTTCTTTCTTTAAGTTTCTTGCTCTCTTTTTTACTTAATTGATATAAATTTCCCCTCCTTTTTGAAACATCATATAATTAATATTCGTCAAACTATACAAAAATTCTACCCAAGCATTACAATGCACTTTAAATCCCCATGTTCAGCACTACTCATACAGCGGAATTCTTGTCACTATTACCTGATCACAAAAACTGTGAAGAAAGATCCTGCAAAAATAAAGATAACATAGGCATTTTATAAGATTTTGTTTGATTATTTTTGCCTTAGCAATGGAACATTTTTGCCTCAGCAATTGGAGCAAGTTTCTTAGGGGATCACAGGATCTTTGTCACTAGAGGTTTTTTTTTTTTTTAAAAAAGGCTGGACACCCATCTGTGAGGGATGTTGTAGTTATAGTAATCCTGCATCCAAGCTAAAGGTTGAGCGAGATGACCTTGAAGTACGTTCCAACTCTGATATTCTGTGATGCCATGAGATCCAGAGTATCTCGTATACATAAATATTGGCCTTTGTCCTTATGATGTGTAAATTGATTAATTTTGTATTTGGCATGATGTGAATTTATATGCAAGATGACATCAACTTTCTTACATATTTCTGTTTTTCCTTCTCTTACCATACAAATATATTTGATTTTTTTCATAGGAATCAGAAATTCTATACATTTTTTCTTCTGATTAACAAAACTGGCTTAATGTATAAAAAGCCATTATTTTGGAATTTAGGTAACTAACTCACATGCACAATACGTTGTTTATTATTAGCCACATATCCACAAATGTGGTAGCAAAGGCTACAATTCTTAAACTGTTTATTTGTTAGCAATCACACTGAAGTTGGTGGACCTATTTGCAAATAAGTAGTTCCAGGATTGTGGCCAAAGATGAAAGAAAAAAGTGTGACCAACTACATCGTGCATCTCTTTTTCAGAGAACATCTAAGAGCAGACACACTGCTGCAGCAAATTTTGTACCCACAGCTAATACCTGAAATGTTGGGTAACTTATTGGGTAGCTGATCAGTACCTGAACACTGAGCTGAGTATCCAAATACCTGAAATATTGAGTATTACTGTTACTGACTTTCTGTTTTAACATTTTACTGACCATTCTGACTTACCATGGCCCTTTTTACATGGCTGCGGTCCGGGAGGGGGGGGAGGAGGGCGGTGTGCACCATGGTCTGTCAGCTGGGTGGGGGGAGGGTGTAGATGAGTGCACACCTATCTACACTGACCCTCTACCCATTGCTATGCAGAGAGAAACCTCTGGTTGCTCCATGCATGAGGGATGGATGTAGATGGATGTCCACGCATGTGCGTGGGAGGACGCATGCACCCCCACCCACCCTCAGCATGGTTTAGATGAGATTCACCCACACATGAACACCCAGATTTCTGGGTGTTCATGTGTGGGTGCTGCCCATGTTAAAAGGACCCATGCTACTGCTTTAATGTTTTTCTGCATGGAGCAATCAATAGAAATTGGCAGGAAAATGGTAAATTGTAGAGGTGAGACTTGGGTAAAATGTTGGGTCTCAGTTTTTATCGGGTTTTTTTCTCTGTCTACCGGTTCTCCTATAGGTTCTCGGTTCTCTCACTATTGGATTTTTAGCATCGTGTTTTTCCCCATTGACTTCAATGGGGGAAACCACAATGTTAAAAATCCGATTAAAAAAACCAATTCAAAAGATCGGATCCCGCCGATACTGAGAAAGAACCAAGATATTGGATTAATTCGATATAGCCATTATCAGTTACTTTCAGTTCTCAGAAATACTAAAAGTCCCATCCCTAATAAATTAATAATCAGTAAAATGGCAGTTGGTAAAATAGCACAAAATGGTAATTCGGTAATGGGGAAATGGCAATTTAATAATGGCAATGGTAATTTGGTAATGGTAACTTGGTAATTCAAGTAACTCTTTGGGTGCTAAATGGGTACCACTGGGTCCCCAATCCACCCAAAACTGTTCAGGTACTATGGCTTAGACTGCCTCCTGGCACCCCCACCCCCATTTTGCAGGTACCTATTTCAACTCTAGCTTCAGTCCTCCAGCATCATAATGCTTCCCTAAAGCTAGTGTCAGTGGGGGTAGGAGAAGAGGGGAGGTGAAGGGATTTGGACCCACAAGGACCAAACGTTGTCAGGAAGCTCTGTCTTTCTCGGCGGGGTCTCCGGAAGCCCGTCAGGATAGTAGGTGGACCGTCCCGCATGCTCTTGCACCTGGAACTCAGGCCCCTATCATCATAGGGCACAGAGCACTGATATAGGAGGGGTTCACACAACCAATCTGTTTGCACCACATGGGGGTAGGGGAAGATGTGGGGAATGGTGAAGGGTGGCAAGGATCCAGGAACCCTGGGAAGGGAGGGAAGGATTCAGGGGCTCTCACACCCCAGGGGGAAGGGAAAGGGAAGATGCCCCGGAGGGAAAAGGGGGAAGCACCCAGGCCCAGAAGCCCTCTTGCACCACACGCACTCTCTAGGAAGGATGGGGGAAGGGTCTCACTCTCACACCACATGTACCACAGGGACTCACCCACAACCAGCTCATGGGGGGGGGGGATGGAAGAGAAGAGGAAGGGGGCTGAGGTAGGCAGGGAGAGGGCACACAAACATTCAAGCACAAGCAAAGTCAATCCACTTAGCTGTCAGGCACGGATCCAGTCCATCCAGTCACATGCTCTGTTTACCGGCACTGAGCGTGTTGTGAGGCCGGTAGTTAAAGAGCAGGCCCCGCCCCCTGCATGTGCCTGAAGGCACGTGAAGCGACGTAGCGGGGAGCGAGGTCCCGCAGCATCGTGGGAGGGCCCCGCCTGCTGTGCCATGTCAGAGGCTGCAGGAGCATCAGGGGGCAGCAGGGGCACTGCGTCATGTGTCACACCAATGTCCAGAGCGCTGGGGGCGGGGTCCTCAGTTGCCGAGGGCAGTCAAGAAACGGCTGCAGCGGCTGACAGCTAGCTACCTGAGGACTCCCCCTGCCTCAGAGAATCCTCAGCTGGTGTAAATCCTTAGCGCCTGGCAACATTTCTCCGCCGTATACCTCTCACACAGGTGGGTTGACTGAGAAAAGCAGGTCTATCTAGGGCATCCTGCTCTGCAGATGCCAGAATTATCTCTAGGAATTGTGGAAGCTGGCACAGAATCTGGGGAACCTTTCCACCACTATACCACTGTTTTACCATGTGGTACAGCAGTACGTCACAACAACCACACTGGATCCCCATCCCTCCACCAGCATGGCATTATGGGTACTTTTTGAGGTGGTTTTGGACATCTGAAACACCCACAACTTCCAGTAGCCATGCCAGAAATAGAGGTGAAACAAATTGTGGATTTTGTATTCACAGATATTATTGAAATTTTCAGATAGCCAACCGAATATCCATATAATATCCGCTTATTTGATATTTCCATTCAGTTGTTTGGTATTTTGGTTATTTGGTTATTCAGTTACTTAGTTTCAGCTAATGCACATAGACAATAGTGCTAATAGTGTTGAAATTAAGTAAGCAAATAACCTAACTAGAAAAATAACTGAACTGGAATATCCAAAACAGATATCAAATGAAGTAGGGTCCAGATAGTGATTATTATTCATTTTGTCAAATCCAGATTACGACTGAAATGAGCAGCTAAATTGCAGCTCATAAGACATTTTGTCATATCAGGAACTGGGATTGATTTCCTTATTTTTTTCCGTATACGGATGTGATTACTCAATTTTCAAAATTCTGAGATACCATCCCAATTTACTAACTTCCTGCTTACTGTTTACCATTTAACACATACCATTCATTTACTGCCTACTGTATTTCCAGGGTATGTTTCCATATTTCTGAGCCAAACACTGTGCAAATAGCCCAACTCTTAACCTCCCACCCAGTGTCCCTTAACCTCGACTACAGTGCCTTCAGTCAGAATTGTTTTTCTAGGTTGTTCCCTTTGCTTTGACCAATCTGCAACTGGATTGTAGATTAGTTAAGGAATCTGCGTACCAGACAATGAGTGACAAGGAAGTACAAGGGAAAATGGAGTGCAAGAAATGTGGTATTGGTATTACCTCTCGGGATTTGTAATGGATGGCAAACTGATAAACTGAAAAGCAGTCAATGGGATCCTGGTAAGCAGAAAGTCAGTAAATCAAGAAATGAAATGTCGATTGAGACATTACTGAGTAACAAGAGGAACTGGGATTTTGACAAGATTTCCTCTTTTGTCAAAATCTTGTTTCAGCCCTAATTCCAGATCAAAGCAAGTGAATTTTTCGAGTAAGATATTTGCCTCAGATGTTCATTTTAGTGCAAGCCAGAAACTTGCTAGATGAAAATTGGGAGAGATTTAAGATCCCTTTGCCACCTACTCCCAGGCTTCTTAGCTATGGCACTTCATTTAGCTTGTACAGTAGTTTTGGAGTCAGAGGAGCTTGGCACAAGTGCTGAGACTCCTCATGCAGTTCTCTTTGAAGGTTCAGGGAGTGGGGACTTTTAATTCTTTCCCTCCTGCGTCCTTACTCTATTCCCTCTATTGTTTGTAACATTAACATTGTATCCTGTTTACCACTATTTAAGTTCTTTGGGGTAGAGACTGTATCTGTGTACCACCCCAAAATAATGCAACCAGTGATGCAACCAGAGCCAGGTTTTGCTAAACAGTTTTTGGTTGCAATTTTGAAACCTAAAGCAATTTACTCCAAAGTAGCCTGTTTGATTTCAGTGGGACTATGCTGGGGCAAGTTTGAGAACTGAAGTCATAATTTATATCTATTGCCCTGCTCTGGATCCCTTCATAATATAATTTGATTGTAGTATACAGTGTATGGTTACTCTACTATTGTCTTCGTTGATGTATACTGAATGTGACTTCACACTGTCAGATTTGAGATTGAGCTCATATTATAGTTGAGTTTCCATTACTCAGGTGCTCCAGAAGGAAATATCAGCATTCTGCTCAGCCAGCTGGAACAAGAGTCAGTGCATGTGGCTGAATTTGAAGCCTATGCCCTGTCCAGATGTTCTTCCCTAAATAATATCCTGAGGTGGAGAGTGTACCAGAAAAGATCAAGATCCCTGCCCTGTGGTCTCAATCAAAATGGCTCTGCAGATTTCCATAGTTGGAAGTGTGCCTTTGGTAATAAAAGAAGCAGAGATTTCTGTAAACACCACTGGGTACTATTATAAGGATGTTTGTCTTGTCTGTCCCTGACTAGACAACATGCCATTCTTCATGTGAAGTGCATGCTTACATGTCTGTAACCTTAGGGTCAAGCATTTATATATGTAGTAAGGTTCATGAACAAGCTCATTTCTACACATTGGGTGTTTTCAGATGAGATGCTAGCCTTCATGGTCACCCATGAGTCACATAGCTGACCACCCATCGGAAGATGGAGCAGTTGGATCCGTGCTCCCACAAGCCATGAAGCACCCACTCTCAGCTACTCATGACCACATGCCAGAAAACATGCAGTGCACCGTGTGGGGAAAACCCATCCAAGGGGCATGCCCTGGTCTGAGAAACTGGTCAGGGCCCTCATCAGGCTGTGTGGGGACCATAAGGTGCTGCTGGACCTCATGAAATGCTACTACAATGAGGCGGTATACCAACACACCGCTGAGCAGGAGGCACGTCTGGGGAACAACAGGGACATGTTCCAGAACTGGAAGTGGGCAAAGGACTTGAGGTTTGGATACAAGGTGATCCACAACAACCTCAAGTTCAGCCATACAAGACAAACAATTATTATGAGGAGTTTGACTGGTTCCTCTGTGTGGATGAGGAGATAGTGGTCTTGTGGACCTGCAGCAGCCCCTTTGTCAGGCAGCAGAAGCAGGTGTACATTCCTTTCCCACTGCCCATTTCCAACCCAACTGAGCCATCAGCACCCGATCTTTCCCCTACCCCCCACCCCTAGAAGGAATGCCTGCAGACAAGGGTCACATTCCATCCATGACCCAATACCAAAGAGGAGAAGGGGGATGGATGTGACCATCCACAACAAAGTATTATACTATTTATTGATATACAATGTATATATGGTAATATAAAAAATAGAATGAATAAAATGCAAAGTGACTAACCTAATGTCTGGTGTTAACAAATGGGTAGTTGTGATCAAATAATCACAAAAACCATAAGGCAAAACAATAATAAACATTGCCATCAATATAGCAAATTATATACACCCAAAATCACATAAACTCGCATAAACCCAAAATGCGTTTCAGGGATAAACAGGCACCCCTTTCTCAGTGGGTAAATATATATACAATAATTGGCCACATAATTTTAAAATAAGAAGGCATATGCTAACATTTCTAGCAGTAAGTACAGATCCTCTTATCTCACGAGAAGAGAGGGGACCGTAGGCCAGTCTTTCTATCTTTTCAAATGCTTTCACAATAAACATAAGGAGAAAATCCCATAAGCTGCCAAATGTAGCGATTGTAGGATATGCATGCAAGGGACTGGTCATTTATTTTTATTTATTTATTTTTAAGCATTTCTGAGTTGCCCCTCATGCCTACGGCATCTCAGGGTGACGTACAACTCCTTAAAAACATTCAATAAATTTAAACTTAAAACAGGATTGGGAAACACATTAATAAAAATAAAACAAAGGTAGGGGAGAGCCAACACCCTAACCCACCCTCCCCGCTAAAGGCCTGTGTGAACAGCCAGGTTTTATAAGCCCACCAGAATGTCAAAAGGCTTGGGCCAGGTGAGCTTCCTCCGGGAGGGAATTCCAGAGACGCAGCCGAGCCACTGAGAATGCCCGCTCCATTGTAGCCCCCTGCTTAACATGGTGGACTTCCAAGAAGGCACCCCGGGGGACCGAAGGAGCCGCTCTGAGGCACGGAGAGCGAGGCGGTCCCTGAGGTACGAGGGGCCCAGACCGTGGGGCCTTATAGATTAATACCAATACCTTGAACCTGGCTCGGCACGCTATTGGCAGCCAGTGCAGAGTCCGGAGCACAGGTGTTATATGATCTCAGCGGCCCATCCCTGTTAGGAGGCAGGCCGCCACATTCTGCACTAGCTGCAGCTTCCAAAACAGGAACATGGGCAGCCCCACGTAGCGCGCGTTGCAGTAGTCCAGTCTCGAGGTAACAAAGGCATGGATGAGGGAGACCAGTTCCGGCCTGGAGATGTATGGTCACAGCCTCCACACTAGGTACAACTGGCGGAAGGCAGCCGTGGCCACCACATCCACCTGTTGATCCAGGTGGAGATCTGAGTCCAACACCACCCCCAGACTCCGAACCTGCTGAGCTATAGGAGGGTGAACTCCCACAATCAGGGGAGCCAACACCTCCCTCGCCCTCCCCACCACCATCACCTCTGTCTTATCAGGGTTGAGTTTCAGTCTGCTCTGCCACATCCACTCCGCCACGGCCGCCAGACACTGGGATAGCAACAAGACAGCAGGGTCTGGGTCAGCTGAAAAAGAGAGGTACAGCTGAGTATCATCAGCATATTGGT
>QEPC01007615.1:69077-79187 GCA_003113815.1 Sphenodon punctatus
CATATATACATTAAATAATAAAGGAGACAAGATGGAACCCTGAGGAACACCACAGGACAAGACACGGGGGCTTGATGTTTCAGCTCCCAGTATCACCCGTTGGCTTGATGAGCTGTACCTCTCGTTTTCAACTGACCCAGGTCCTGCTGTCGCATTACTTTCCCAATGTTTGGAGGCTGTGGCGGATTGGATGTGGCAGAACAGACTGAAACTCAATCCTGATAAGACGGAGGTGATGATGGTGGGTAGGGTGAGGGAGGTACTGGCTCCCCTAGTAAGGGGGGTCCACCCTCCTGTAGACCAGCAGGCTCAGAGTCTGAGGGTGGTGTTGGACTCGGGGCTCTGGCTGGATTGGCAGGTAGAGTTGGTGGCTAAGGCCGCCTTCTGCCAGCTGTATCTGGTATGGAGGCTGTGTCCATACATTTCCAGGCCTGCTCTGGCCACCCTCATTCATGCCTTCATCACCTCAAGACTAGACTATTGCAATGCGCTGTACGTGGGGCTTCCCTTGTTTCTGGTTCGGAGGCTGGAGCTGGTGCAGAATGCGGTGACCCATCTCCATATGGGGACGGGAAGCCGGGAGCCCATAACACCTGTGCTCCGTACTCTGCATTGTCTGCCTATAGCATACTGAGCCCAATTCAAGGTGCTAGTGTTGATCTATAAAGCCCTACACGGTCGGGGCCCCTCATGCCTTGGGGACCGCCTTGCCCTCCGCACCTCAGAGCGATCCCTATGGTCCACCGGGGGTGCCTTTTTGAAGGTCCCCCGTGCAAAGGAGGGAACCACAATGGAGAGGGCGTTCGCGGTGGCCGGGCGAAGGCTCTGGAATTCCCTCCCGCAGGAAGCCCATCTGGCCCCAGGTCTGTTGGCGTTTCGGCGAGCCTGCAAGACCTGACTGTTCGCCCAGGCCTTTGGAGGGGAGGGTGGGAGGGTGGGATGGGGGGAATTGTATTTTTAAAACATTGTTTTAATTAATTTTATTGTGCGTTTTTATGCTGTAAGCCGCCCCGAGATGCCATAGGCATGAGGGGGCGGCTAACAAATATAAATAAATAAATAAATAAATAAACCATTCAAGAACAGTCCCATCCAGACCCCCCAGGTCTCGCAGTCA
Organism: Sphenodon punctatus; assembly: GCA_003113815.1. Lineage (NCBI taxonomy): Eukaryota > Metazoa > Chordata > Lepidosauria > Sphenodontia > Sphenodontidae > Sphenodon > Sphenodon punctatus. The sequence continues at coordinate 70,195 of QEPC01007615.1, forward strand.
TCTCAACAGCAGCCCATGGTCCACGGTATCAAAAGTGGTCGAGAGATCTAGCAGGATGCATGCTTGCATGCAAATTAGAGCTGACTCTAGCCCCTTGCATGCAATTTATATATTTATTTATTTAGATGTATTTGCTGCCCCCTTCTGCTTTCACAGCTCGGGGCAGCTCACAACATCTTAAAACAATCCAAACCAATCAAAACACATAAAACATTAAAATAACACAAGCAGAGCATAAAAACACAATTTTCCATCCCTTACCCAACCCCCCACCCATCACCCACCTCCCTCACCAAACAGCCAGGTCTTGCAATATTTTCGGAAAGAGGGGAGGTTCAGGGACAGGCGGATCTTTTGTGGGAGGGAGTTCCACAGCCACGATAAGGCCACCGAGAGTGCCCTCCTCATATTTGTCACCCGGGAGACCTGGGGAACCTCAAGGAGGACGCTCCCGGCCAACCGCAGGGGCTGGTCCAGAACCTGGAGGGTGAGGCAATCCCACAGATAAGTGGGGCCCAGGCCATTTAGAGCTTTAAAGATTAAAACCAATACCTTGAATTGGCCCCAGAAGACTATCAGCAGCCAGTGCAGAGAACGGAGTACTGGTGTAATGTGCTTCTGAGTTCTGACAACTCGTCCCCCTGTGGAGATGAACTGCCACATTCTGCACCAGCTGCAGTCTATGAACCATCACTATGGGTAGCTCCACATAGACCTCATTACATTAATCCAATCTCGAGGTAATAAAAACATGGATGATAGTGGCAAGGTCCGCATCTGAGGCATATGGCTTAAGCCATTGCACCAGATGTAATTGGTGAAATGCACCCTTTGTCACAGCTGCCACCTAGACATCCAGGCAGATCTGTTGGTCTAGGAGCACCCCCAGACTGTGGACCTGAGACACTACTGAAGGACAGACTCCATCTATGATGGGGGCCACCACTCCCCAGCTTTTCCCATAAGCATTACCTCCGTCTTGTCAGGATTCAGCTTCAGGCGGCTCATCCTCATCCAGTCCCCCACAGCTGACAGACAATGGGTGAGCACCAAGACTGCCAGGCCGGGGTCTGCTGAAAAAGAGAGGTATAATTGGGTGTCATCAGCCTATTGATGACACTGTACGTCGAACCCTCTGATGACCTCCCCCAAGGCTGTATATGCATGTTGAACAAGAGAGGGGCTAAGATAGAACCTTGCGATGAACAATCATACTAATTAGTGGTTCAGATACATGGTGGGGAGGAATTTATAAGCTATTTGTAAGCAATTTTCAGCTCCAACAGAGAATTTGTTTCCCTGGAAAAACAAGGGTTCCTGTCAATAAGAAAACAAAACAGTGAAGACTGGATCTGAGTTATTGCATTTTTGGGTCACTCAACATGATGTGAAAAGATATGGTGCATGCTGCCCTTCAGCCTGTTTACACTGTTTTTACTATCTGTCGTTTGGGGCATTCATCTTTTTAAGGAGGGGGAAGCTTAGTTATTGCACTTTTGTCAAGCTCCCCATTGCACTTTCCCTAAATGTGAGTTTAATTATCTGTTTCTGAGTTCTGAAATTTAAGCCGGAGTTCCAAATTCTGAATTCCAGGTACTTGAAAAAAGTTCCAAGTTAAGAACATAAGAAGTGCCATACTGGGTCAGACCAATGGTCCGTCTAGCCCAGCATCCTGTCTCTGACAGTGGCCAATCACGGTGGCTTGGGAGAAGCATCCAACAGGTCACGATGGGGGATCCATTCCCTGTTGTTTCCCCCCAGCTCCCGTCATGTTCCCTGATCCTTTCTGGCATAAGAAGTGAAGTCCCGACCGAGAACTCAGTCCCCGTACTAAGAACTTTGGAAATCTTCCTGAGTACTTGGGTTATGTACTTGGTACAGTCCTAGTCTGGAGATACCAGTTTTTAACCTGGTCTCCACAGCAAGGAGGGTGTTCTTGGCTGCTACACCGCAGCTGTGGCACCCCCTCCCCCGGGAGGTTCATTTATGTCCAGGCTTGGGCACCTTTAGGAGGCAATGTAAAATAGTGTTATTCATGAGGGTGTTTGGCAGTGGGGGTTAGGGGAGGGGGTGTTCTGTGGGGATAGGGTCGAGTTAGGAGAGGGGTCGGGGGGATGGTGTAGGGTTGTGGAGTATTTTATATTTTTATATTTTTGGTTTTTAATTTGCATTTTATATTTTGATGTTGTAAGTTGCCCTGAGCTGCAGTTGGCAGGAATGGCAAAGTAAAAATTAAAATATTATATAATTAATTAAATTGATGGCTTTCAAACTGCTCTACCTCACCCCTCCCTTTCTAAGCTGGAACAGTACAGCAGTTTCCTGGGACTGTGGAACAGATGACAGGAGAGTTGCGAAATTAGGGACTTACTGGGCAATCCAGGACACCAGAGAGGTACAGGCAGGGTCACACACTGGCGTGGGATGGTAGGAGTGGGGAACAGCAATGGGCACAGCCCAGGCTACCACCACCATCCACCAACATCCTTTGGAACCAGGAACTGCAGACATGAATTCACTGGCACAGGGAGGACATGGCAAGGGAGCTGATGGAGAAAAACATGTGATGGGTGGACAAGATCTGGAATGCCCTCCAGGGTCTGACACACCAGCAGATGAGGGGGGTCCTGCGGTGGAATGAAGCAAAGAGCAGGGTCCTTGCTGCTCAAGCCCCGCCAGGAGCACGTGTGGGAATGGACTCGGGAATCAGCTCGCCACTGGCAGGAGCTGCAGAGCACCTGCATCATGATGGAGAGGGTGAACCAACAGATGGCTGACTTCATGGCAGAGTTCATAGAGGAGCAGTGATCCCTTCTCCATCGCGTTCCTGCAGTGAGTGCTTCAATCATGGCCGAGAGCAGGCTGCAACATGACATCCCCCCCTCCCCAGGTCCTGATGCCCCGTCCCCAGATCTCGTCTGCCAGCTGTGGTTTCCCCATGAGCAACACCTTGATGCCCAACACCCCCTGGTCCCCCTCCCCCACACCCATGCAAGCCCACCCACCTGTGCTCATGGACACCATCCCCTCCACAAGCAAGGCAGGTGCTCCACCTACTCCACCACCTGATCCTCCAGCAATGCACCACTATGGCAGGGTCTGGCTCTCCACCCAAGGAGCAGCCCTGTAGTAGTTCTGTGTGGAACTAATTCACTCCCAATCCCTGCCACACCTCCAACTCTCGGTTCTCCGAGCCAACTCTGGTTCCTAGAAGTGAATATGCAATTTAGTAATCAGGCCTCCTACAATCCCCTTACAGCTTGTCATCAACGGGGCCAATCCTAAGCCCCTCAGGCACGCACGTGAGGCACACACAACGCATGCATATATGATGACCCAACCTGCGTGCAACCCCCACGCACCCCACATTATGGAGACTGTGATGCATAGGTGACTGGTAACTGTAAATAGTGTATGGGGGGCACAGAATAGGGGGGACACAGAAGTGGGGGTGAGTGGTTGGCTGAACATGGGTTCGATAGTGTTTTAAACAGGTTCTGAAAATTTTGGGGCACATGCTCTTATACCTCCCCATGAGTTGCCTGTGCTCTGCACATGCACAAACTGCACACAAACCACATGGACCTCGCAGGCGTATATGTGTTCTGCCACACGCATGTGTAAGATGTTCATGCGAGAGTTTCAAATCATGCCCATTGCCTTCTAAAGGGGCTTCTCCTGGTATAAACCATGTCCTCTAAAGCCCAGCCACACAAAGAGGCCCTTTCCAGGTAATAATATTTAGATCCCACCTAGTTTCTGCAGTTCAGTCCTTCTGCTGGGGTTTCTCCCTGAGTGTGGGGCTAGCTGGATTTGGGAGCTCTAGCCTCTTTTCCTAGGGGCGTGGCTTTTTGCCTTTCTGGCACTGACTGCTTTCAAAGGACTACACAACTAGCCAGCTTCCTGCAGACTCCCCATCTTGGACCCCTTGCTGCTGGGTTTCTTCAGTATTTATAGGCAGCTGTTCCCTGTCAGTTGACCCATATTGACTTCTCAGTTCTTAAAGGGGAAATGGTCCAATTTCCAGTCAAAACATCTGATACATACTTTCCACCTGTGACTCTGTCACAACTACCAACAGGGGGAGCAGGAAGAGGATGGGGCAAATGCCCTCCTGGCAGGACCTGTACCTAAGAGGGCACAGCAGGCTACTGGCGGATGGAGAAGCAGAAGTGGCAGGAGGCAGAGGCATGGAGTGGCTGTACCCCAATGATCTTTCCCAAATAAACTGTAAGTGTTCTGTATCCTCTGTCATGGTCCCTTGCATATCTTGGGGCAGGCAGGAGGTTTTGGCGAGTGCGGGCCATGTGGAATAGAGGCCTGGTGGTAGTACAGAAAAGAAAGGAAATGGTTAGGCCACAGCAAGGGAGGCTATGCCATCCTGGTGGTGTCAGGGCTAGGGCCCTTTCCCGACGCACGAGACCGCACACCTCCAGGACCCCGGCGAGAAACACCCCAGCTCGCAGAGAACAGGAGCCCCCGAGTCCGCTAACCCAAACCGCAGGAGAAGTCAGGTCCCTAGGGGAACCCTCGCCAGCTCAGGACCCACCGTTCCCTGAAGCAACAGTAATCCCCGCAAGCAGCGAGAAGGCAGAGGAGCCGACAACGTCGGGGGCGGGGCCAACACAACCGACGCGACGCTCTGCACGCCTCCAGGCCCAGCGCCAGAAGGGCGGGGCCTGGGGTACTTAAACCCGGAAGTGCGGGACAGACCTTGCCGGCGATCAGTTGATGTGAGGCTGGCCCCTGGGAGAACGGAGCAAAACTTGTGAGACGTAGAAGCGACGGATTGTGTGGAGAGTGACAGGTGTGTGACTGGAGGGCGTTTGTGGTGCGTGTTTGGGGAAAAGGTGTGTGGGTGGGGAGGAGGCGAGGAGGAGTTATAGTGTTGTTGTGTGGGGGGGGTGGGGGAACGGGTGTGTGGGGCACGAGAGGCATCCCCTGTCTGGAACTGATAACCTTCCCTTCTCCCCTGTGTGAACTCTGTCCCCGTCCATTCCCTTTCCTTGGTACTCTCCCCACCCTACACTTACCCCGGGGTGCACTGTTCTACTTCCCAGCACTGCGTGGACGTGGGTGGGTGGTTGTGATAGGGACAGGGAATTATTTGCCCTGTATAGGGAACCAGAGTTTGGCTCCTACATCCCGCTGATCGAACCCCTGTGATGAAACGGCCCCTACGCTCGTGAGAGCTTGGCCACCCGTTAACCTGAGGGGAATCTTTCACCTAAAACAACGTGTGAGCCTTCCTCTGGGCCGCGAGTCTGGGGGGAGGGGAACGAGGGAAAAACAAGCGAAGTTAGCGCCACGTCCAAGGTTTCCCGTGGTACCCAACCCCGAACCTAACAGGTGGTATGGTGGCATGAATGGGCCAAAGGGAGGTATAAACACACTGGATTTAGAACAACAAATTACATTTACTTACAATATTTATATGCACGTAGAGAGTCCTTCATTGCTGGGAATGCTCAGGGCATCTGAGGTTGTACCTGTATTACAGCAATGTGAGCAATGTGCCAGCACAGGGCATCCTGATTTTGTGCAGCTCTGCGCCACTCAGCTCCAGACTGTTGCTGCTGGAACAAAGATGCCAGCTCCTCAGACCTGGTGGGGGGAATTATCCAGGGCGCCCCCATCCTTGTTGCAGATATTGTTGAGAACACAAGCAGCGATGATCAGCAGGATGACCATTCTCCAGTTGGAATTCACTGTGGGTCGAGAGTAAGCACATTCAGCGCTTCTTCAGAATCTCAAAGGATCTCTTGACCACACAGTGGGCAGCACTGACCTGCCTAATAAAGAGGCTTTGCTCTGGCATCTGGGGCATGGGGTATGGCTTCATTAGCCTTGGCATGAGTGGGTAAGCTGAGACCATCACAATCACAGGCCACATGGGCATTTCCTCAATGTTCTGGATTGTGTTTGGCCCAGAGTTCCCTGTGTACATACAAACGTACAAGAGGGACTGGTGGACAATACGGGCATTGTGGCTCCTCCCAGACACCCAGCAAAAATGTCCAACCACCGATGATCATTCACCACCACCTGCAGAGTCACAGAAAAGTATCCCTTGCAGTTCCTGTAAACCTCTCAGCTTTGAGATGGACAGATAATCGGGATATGGGTCCCATCACTTACACCAATACAAAGAGGGACGACCAGATGTCCAAACCTCTCTATAACTTCCTCTGGGTTGACCAGCTGTATAACTCATTCCAGTGAAATGTCAACTATGGTGGTACAGGATGATGGATATGGTGAAGGTGCCCACTCCAAACTGCTGGGCGATAGACCAGCAGGAGTCTGGAATTGCCAGCATCGAGATGACTATTGCCATGCATTTTCTAAGGGGGATTGGCTCTCTCAAGATGGTGGTCTTCCTCTGGAGATGTGGCTGTAGGATCACCATGATCCTGGAGATCAAATGCCATGATCCACTGTGCATACCCCGAGGTGGCCAGGATGGTTTCCAACCCACCACTCATCACTCCACTCCACACCCAGGACCCCCTCTCGGTTGATATTGCCAGGTGCAGGCCGTAGATGTGTCTTGCAGTGTCACTGGACAGGTACCTTGCTGCCTGCAGGGCGTCCATCTCCTTGTACAAGGCCTGTTGGTGTCTTAGGAAGTCCTGACTTCACCGCCATGCCCTGCACCTGTTGCACTCTGTGCTTCTGGCCCCCATTCTGCAGACGGTGTAGAGCATCACCACCAGTCAGTGTTGGCGGATGGCCTAGAACCAGCAACAGCAGATGGCTTGTATGTACTGTGTTCATTGGATCACCTCAGTGGTGGTTAGGAGATGCTGCAGGGCATGAGTGCTTCCGGACTCCATCACAGGTAGCACCTGTGGGGTCCATTGCCAGCTCCATGCCAGTTTCTTAAACTTCTCTCGCATCTGGTCGGGTGCTTGCCTAGGATCCCGGATTAGCTGCACAGTGTATGTGACCGACTCATGGTCACTGATTGGGTGCTATCTTCCCATGCCCCATACATTCCACAAATTACCCACAGCTGTCAGAACCAGACAAACCCTGGGGTATTTATTGTCTGGGAGTGGGCAGAGTGGGAAAGGCCAATTGGAAGGCCAGGTGCTTGTATCCCCAGTGCCATGTGGAGGTCACAAGGTCACACTGAGTGTAACCAGATGGACATCAGCTCCACTTTTGCCTTCATCTGCCTTTCCATTCACCAGCAGTTCCAGTGATCCAGATTACACATTGGAGCCACAGGCTGAGGAAAGGTCCCCAGCACAACCCCCCACCAAGCACCACAGGAAAGCTGTGGCCTGGAGGGGGAGGCCCTGTTCGGCACTGAATCTGGCCCATGTGGCCCACCACTCACCTGTACAGCTATCCACTTCTTGTTTTTTGTTCCCTCACCCCAATGTACATAAAGCCCCCTTTGAACCCTTAGCATCCCCTTTTGTGCACTGTGCTGCTTCCCTCATGCCTGCTGCTGCAGTGTTGCCCCTGCTGCCCTTGTACCACTTAGTCAAGGGTCTTCTGAGCCTTTAGTGTTGGATTCCAAAAAACCCAAGCTCCTGTATCACTTAGGTCTAAGTGCTAAGTGGGAGCCATGAGAGGAGCACAGAGGATTAAGGTTCCTGCTGGAGAATTCTCCCCTCAGTAGATTTTTTTCAATCACATTTACTGTTTTTACTGTTCTATTTGTTTCATTTACAAGATTTACCAGCACTAGTTGCACTTTTCTACCATTGTTCTGTTTATAAGTACTTATTGTTTAATCATGTGTTTTTTCTTTGTGTGAACACACTCTGCAGAGTTCATGAGAGGTGATGGTGTTAGGCATTAGTTCATGGGTGGTAATGGGGAGGATTATGGAGGGAAGGGTTTGCCTGCCTAATGGGGGAGAAGGGGTATAGAGGACGGAGAGGTTTAGCTTCTGACTGCTGAGGGAGGGTGGTTAGATGGATTTTGCTGAGCGGTAATGGTATGAGTCAAGGTGGAGGGTGGGGAAGCAAGTAGGTACCTCATCTGAAACACAAGCTGAAGCTGAAAATGAATACAGACAAACTCTGTGCTCTGGAAATAGATATTTCTCTGGGGTTTCAGAGAGAAGCCAGGTGGGGCTGTGTTGCAGGAGGGCAGGCAGGGGAGGCTGCTTGAGTCCTACAAGATTCCCAATCCTCCACCATGGGGGCCAGATCCAAAGAAAGGCTCCTGCCATGAACGGGCAGGGGAGCCTGTCAGGAGGGAGTGGGGGTGGGATTGTTTCCTAAAAGTACACAGTGGGTATTTGGAAAATAGAATGCTTCAGTAGGGGTGTGCGCCAGGCCCCCATGTCATTTTCATTTTTGGTTTTTGTTATCATTATTTAAAATGTCATTTTCATTATTATGATTAATGACAATGTCATTTTTGTTATCATTGTCATTATTGGTATTGTTTCAAACAAATAATTTTTGGGGGGTATTTTATCGTAATCCATCCTGTTCTCCAAGCCCGTAGTTTGGGCTTCATCTTTGACACGCACCTCTCTTTTAAACCTTACATTGACTCTGTTGCCAAATCCTGCCGATTTGCCCCCCATAACATTGCTCGGATCCGCCCCTTTCTCTCTACCTCCTCGGCCAAAACCCTTGTTCATGCCATGGTTATCTCTCGCCTCGATTGCTACAACCTCCTCCTTGCTGGCCTCCCTCGCTCTCACCTGTCCCCCCCTTATCTCAATCCAAAACTCCGCTGCCAAGGTCATTCACTCTGCCCGTCGCTTCGACCATGTGCAGCCTCTCCTTTTCTTTCTTCACTGGCTCCCCCTTCCTGAACGTATCCTGTTTAAACTCCTGGTATTCACGTTCAAAACACTCTACAACCAAGCTCCCCCTTACCTATTGGACCTAATATCCCTACGCACTCCTGCACACACTCTCTGCTCTTCCTCTTTCCCCTCCCTCACTCTCCCTCGTTTCTCCTGCTCACCTAACCGCCTTTGACCCTTCTCCCTCGCTGCCCCCCATGCCTGGAACTCC
>QEPC01007615.1:84919-107282 GCA_003113815.1 Sphenodon punctatus
GCCTGTTGGGTGAGATGATTGCTCTTGATGGCCAGCCCTTATCCATTGTTGGGGGGACAGGGTTCAAGTGGCTGGTGGGGTTCCTGGCCCCCCAATTTAAGATACCATGCCACACCACCCTCAGCCGTACGGTGGTGCCAGGGCTATACAGGGCATTGAAGGAGAGGGTGAAGGAGCAGCTGGCACTGGCAGGGACTGGGGGTGCCACTGTCCATTTCACCACTGACCTGTGGTCCTCCAGGAACACCCAACATGCTTACCTGGTGGTGACGGCGCACTGGTGGGAGGACCGAGAGTTGGCATTGGACAGTGACAGGAGGTGTCCTGGAGCAGGGTATAGGTGGGCCCTGCTTCAGGCGAAAGTCATGGACTGCCCCCACACTGCCAGGAACATAGAGGCAGCCCTGAACACTGTGGTGGGGGAGTGGGTCACGCCAGGTACACCGTTCACCCCAGGGTGTGTGGTGACTGATAATGCGGCCAATATATTGAGGGCTGTACGTGATGCCAAATTTATCAGAATCCCTTGTGCTGCACACACCCTTCATCTGGTGGTCATGGATGCTCTGGGCTTGGGGAAGAAGGGATTGGGGCAGGCACCCTTAGCTCCCTAGTAGAGCGGGGGAGGAAGCTGGCAGGGTTCTTTAACCACAGTGTTAAGGGCAGCGAACTCCTCAGGGTCAAGCAGGCTGAGCAAGGCATCCCAGGGCATATGCTGGTGTAGGACGTGTCCACGAGGTGGAATTCCATCTTCCTGATGCTTGAGCGGCTTGTGGAGCAGAAAGCCACCTTGCATCAGGTGGAATTGGACACAGACAGTGGGGCACCTCCAGGCTTCAATGGACCGGAATGGGAGATCCTGGTACAAACGGTCATAATTCTAAGATTGTTCTATGAGGTGACTGAGACCATCAGCTCCTCCACAGCCACCATAAGCCAGGTGACCCTTCTGATCCAGAGTCTCCATGGGAGTCTGGAGGAGATCAAGGTGCAGGGGCAGGATTGTGGCCCTAGGGGCAAGAAGCTGGGGGCTGAGGTGATTGGGCTGGCGCATAAGCTTAAGGCAGACCTGATGGCAAGGTTTGAAAAGCTTCTGCAGCGGGGGGAATATATTCTGGCAACAATGCTGGACCCCAGGGTCAAGGGCACATGACCCCAGGGTCAAGGGCACACAAGTCATCCCTCTATGGCCTGTGGAAGGATGATCTTGTGGGGAGGGTCCGGAAGGCAGAGTGGGTTCTTGGCAGTGTGCGGCTGCAGCAGAAGGACGCCCCAGGGTTTGGTGGGAGTGGGAGCAGCCACCCCTCTCAGCCAGCAGGGTCTATCCTTGCCCCCAGCCCGAGCAGTAGCAGCAGCACCAGCAGCAGCAGGATTAGGAGCAGCAGCACCCCTACTGCCAGCAGCTCCTCCTCTGTACGGCCCACAAAAGGGCAGGGACTAACAGCGTGGCTGAGGGCAGTGGGGGCGGTGGTGCCCAGGGACAGTTATGAGAGGGAGTATGATGGTGCCTCAGCAGCAGTTGATACCTACCTGGATGAGGAGCCATGCATCGATCCCAGCAGCAATCCCTTGGACTACTGGGCTGGCAAGACCAACGTGTGGCCAGCCCTGTCCAAAGTGGCCAGGGGATTATTGTCATGCCCACCAACCAGTGTCCCCAGCGAGCGGGTGTTCTCTGTGGCAGGGGACATTTGCTCCCCGCACCGCCTGAGACTGGGGGCCAAGTTGGTGGAGCAGTTGCTGTTCATTAAGGTGAACCTTCCGCTGCTGGGATTCCACGAGCTGCCCCTGGACAAGGATTGATGGTGCAGTGGCACACACCATCCCATGCCAGGGGCAGTCTTGGGAAGGGGCTCTTCATCAATAAGGGCTGCTGCTGCTAAGCTGAGGTGCTGTCCCTCCCTCCCGCTGCTTCAGTGGCACCCTCCCTGCCCCCCATCCCTCCCTCTCTCTCTCTTTCTCTCATACTATACGGCCTCGGCCGACCTATCTGACTGACTGCATGCTGCAGTGTGGCATTGAGAAACTGGAAGCCTGCAAGCTGGCCTCTGGCTAGTGGCTAGACGATCTCAGCCTGCCTATCTGACTGGCTCTCTCTCTTGTACTGCACAGTCTTCGCGAGCCTCTCTGAGTGCCCTGGCAACTTGGTGCCAAGGTAAAAGAATGCCTTCCCTACTGTCTCTCACACCATGCCCACTCGCCCAGTTTTTGCAAAGCTTCTTGAACCCTGCCTCAGTCTGCCTCAGCTGCCTGCCTTCTGCTCATGCCATGCTGCCTGCCCGCTCACCCAGTTTTTGCAAAGCTTCTTGAACCCTACCTCAGTCTGCCTGCCTGTCATGCCACGCTGACTGTCCACCTACCCTGACAACCCTGGGTGATGTGCACCACTGGTCTGGTAATCCCACTGCTGCTGTCTGCAGGTCCATGGATGCTCTGCCCTGGTCAATCCAAATGTTCCCACGCAATGCTGCTGCTGACCTCTGCTGCTGTATGGGAGCTATTTCCTAGCAAATCCTACCATCCTGCTGTTCCATGGGCTCTGTGCCCGAGCAATCCAATGTGTGCTGCTGCAAAGATCCAGAAGCTGCCACTCTTCTAGCCCCAGGACCCACCGTCATGGGTCCAGGGCCATCACTGGGGTCAGATTCCCCTGTTCAGCACCAGTTCTAAGTCAGCTGCTAGGCGCCGGCCGAGTCTGCAGTTCACAATAAGCATCTTCACATTTATGGGGATGAAACGAGTACTCCAGATAAGAGAGTTATAGTTAGTCCCGCCGTTTACCCGCGCTTCATTGTATGTCTTCACTTTGACATTCCGAGCACTGGGTCACCTAGCAGTCGCTGCCTTGTAAGACATACAGACCCTACTTGCTTCTCCTATCCCATTTTGGGATCGTTCAAAACAAAAATCCTTGTCCTTCAATGGGCACCAGGAGCGGACAGTGGCTGAAGACATCTGCCAGGGTTACTTGAATGTTGAAGTGCTTCCGAACCAGGAGTTCCTGATCCTTTGCTTTTTCTGAGCAGTTCACAGAGAAACACTGTCCCTTTCCTACCTGGGACTGCAGAGTCTGATACGGGAGTCCATAGGTTAAAATGACCCTTCCTTCTTTTCTGGCAATCTCAGCAGCTTTCCTATGGTCATTGTAATTCTCTAGCATGTGGACACCTACTCTGAGGCAGTGAAGATACCGGTCAAGTCCCTGCAGTATGGTATCACACACAACACTGAACTCCTTGTGTTAACTGGGAAGATCCCAGATTACTTGGGGGAGATAGCAGGAAAGCTGCTCCTTGTTTCCTTACCACCCACCACAAATTTCTCTTTGGAAGCCAGTGGCATCTCTTGTTATTCTTCTGCTTCTTTATCCTTGGTTTTGTACTTGTTTTCCCACAAGACTCTTTGTGAGGTTTGAACCCAGACCAAAGGCTGCTGGATCCTCACACAAACTCTTATAAACCTTTCTAGCCAGCAGGCACCTGCCCCTGCCCAGCCCCCTTACCCCTGTCCCCTCATCATTCTTAGCCTGGACCTCAATGCCCCCTTGGACGTTAGGGTGCTGATGGCTCCCATGCATGGGGGCATCAATAAAGTATGTCACACAAGGCATGCAGATTAGCAAAGGTGTGCCAATGGGTGACAATCGGGGGTGAGGGGGATTGGTAACGTGACATTATACCCATATGTTTGTGTCTGTCACATTTATGTAGTATGTGGGTATTATTTAGTTAGGTGACTACTAGGTGTGGGTGGGGAGTTTTACTAGCTTCACTGTCTCCCCTCATTCTCTAGAATTCCTCGCATATGACATCATTCCACTCACGGAGATGGCCCCCAGGCCTTGGCCTATATGCAATTCGTGGCAAGGGTTCTGTACCCCATGTTGCCACCAAGCTCAAAGCCTGCCTCAGCCTGCCTTCCTGCCTCTCATGCCAAGGTGTCTTTCTGCCCGCCCAGGTTGCTGCCAAGAGAGAGAGAGAGAAAGAAATAAGAGAGAGAGAGAAAGTTCACCCACTGCTTGAAGGAGAGACAGACACAATCCCACCCATGTTGCTTTCTGTCACCTGCACCATAGGGACAGAGAGAGAGAGAGAGAGAGATAGGCTCCCTGCTGGAATGAGAGATGTGGGTGAAGGGGGAGAGGTGCATCCAGATCAAGCTGGAGAAACAGCAAGAGATCTCACCCGTGCCCATCCTCAATGCACACATGGAACAAACAGCAAACATACCAGAATGGGATGGTGATAACACACAACATATTATATGTGCCTGCCTGTGTGCCTCTCTGTACCTGCTGCTACTACCTGTCACATGATTTATCAATGATTGAAGGAAGTTTGCCCAAACCAAGCACTAATTCTAGGGACATCATTCAACACCCATAGGCTGTCATTACGCTGTACCTGAGTCAGTCATGCACGCCCATTACAGGAGCCATCAGGAGTTTCTGGGACCATCATTCCGGCCACTGGGGCCTGTATTCCATTCCACTGAATCAAGAAGGCAGAAACCTGTTGCCTGCATGCCAGCCTGCCCCACCACCAACAGTCTACTCCTCCACACCGAACCGTGGATGCCCACTGAAGCTGCTGGATTATATAAAAAAAACCTCCTACCACCCACTACCGCCACCTGCTCCCCACAGCCAAGGAGCCAGTTTCACTTTGTCTCTGTCACACGCACCCACACAAACACAAGCCCTGCACCTCCTAGGGTGCCATCTGCAAGTTGAGACCCTGCGGCTGGCACATCTTTGGGTTAAAAACTACACTACATGGGGTGGCAGGTGCTGTGTTATGGTAGGGATCAACAAGCTTTATGAGAATATGCCACCTGCCAGCCTGAACCTCTGCACAGGGGGATAAAATATTTGAAAGTTAAAACAAAGCTCGAAACAATAACAACAAATATAACTTTTATTAACAACACAACAACAACACAAACAACAACATTATAAACAGTAAACCAAATATTTTTAAATAGAAAGGAAACTTAACCACCGAACATGACCGAACTGAACATGACCGAACACGAACCCACTGATCAAACCAAACAGGTGAACCGAATGTGCTGACCGAACAGAATAGAACCGAACGGCCAAAGCCAAACATCAACCTGTTGGTCCATCCCTACTGAGTGGAAGCAGCAGCGACTGCAGCACAGGGTGCACATGGGACTCACTTGATGGGTAGCAAAGAATGAAGCAAGAATTAGTGGTGGCAGCAGCACAAGGCAGGCAGGGCAGCCCCCACCTCCAGGGCTCAGGTGCAGCAAGTTGAGGCAGGGAGAGGCACCGTGGTGTCAAGAGTGTATCTGGAGTCAGAGCAGTGGACTCAATGAAGTAAGTTGTAAGTTTTCTGCAGTACAGATGTTGGGGGAAGGAAGGCAGGGTGGGATGAGCCAGTGTGATGTAATGGCTAAGTGTGCAGTACTTGGACTGGGAGGTAGGAAGGACCCCGGTTCTAATCTCGCATTAACCCAGAAACTCACTGGATGACCAGCTGCATTATTCCACTGATCCTTGGACCAACTGCATTATTCTCTCAGCCTAACGTACCTCACGGTATTAAGAGTTATGTTAAATTGTTGTATATAAAGTGCTCTGAGTGCCAGAGCAGGGGGGTCTTATATAAAAATAAAGATTATTATTATTATTTTATTATTATTTTATTTATATAGCACCAGCAATGTACCTGGCACTGTACAATCCACAGTCAGAGACAGGTCCCTACCCCTAAAGGGCTTACAATCTGAGAGACAATATGAGGGAGAAGTAAACATCAGGAAAGACAAGAGTACATTCATGAGGTTGAGAAGTTGCAGGCTCATGTGCTTCGCTTAGTTACAAGGATTTAGGTTCTGAGTGAGGGGGAAAGGATGTAGTATTACTCATGCCAAGCTAGAGAAGGCTGGACAGAAGAGGTGGGTTTTCAGGAGGCATTTGAAAGTTGGGAAGGAGGGAGAGGAGTGAATGTAACCAGGGAGTTCAGGTATGAGGGGCAGCAACGGAGAAAGGGACAAAGATGTTTAGAGGAGCAAGGGTTTCTCAAGCAGGCGAGGGTGGAGGCAGAGGAGCAATGCTCCCAGGCAGAAGCGTGGCAGGATACAGGAGTGGAGAGATATGGGGGAGCAAGGCCATGAAGAACCTTAAAGGTGAAGACCAGGAGCTTGTGCTGAATGTGTTCCTGTAGAGGGAGCTAGGGACGTGCGAATGTGGTTCGGATGTTCGGAGTTTTGACCGAACTCAGTCTGTTTGGATGCCCGAACTGAACGTCTGGATCGAACTCAAAAATAGCCGAACAGTTCAGTCATGTTCGGGTGAGTTCGATGAGTTCGGGGGTGGGAAAAATGTGACTTTGGGTGGGATAAACATGACTGGAAGGGGGGGAAGCTGCTGAGGAGAAGACTTCCTGGCACCAGGGGTGGAGACCAGGAGTTGTTTCAGGGCCAAATTATACCAATACCGAAACAAATTCTTCAAATTCGGTATCGGTATCGATAACGCTATTTTCGAATGTTCAGTCAAGTTCGGCTGAACCAAACTCCGCTGAACTGAACAACTGAACCCAAACTTGGGTTTTGAACTGAACGACCGAACGTCCGAACATCTGAACCGCATTTTGTTCGCACATCCCTAGAGGGAGCCAGTGCAAGGCAGAGAGGTGGAACTGTACATGGTCAAAGCGACGGGCAAGGTGGATGATTTTGGCTGCGGAGCATTGAATGGAGATGAGGAGGGCCGGATCAGTGCAAGGGAGGCCAGTAAGGAGGAAGCTGAAGTAGTCAAGGCAAGAGATTACTAGAGCATGGACTAGGGTTTTGCAGCGGCAATAAGGCAAGGCCGGATTTTAGCAATATTATACAGAGGGGCGTCTCCAGGGTCGGGGCTTGCATTGGCCACACAGAGAACTACCTACCTGTCTGCAGGGTCCCGGTGCTGGCGAGGGGGCGGAGCTGAAGCCCTGCGGGGAACAGAAAAGACACAGCTGAGCATACGGTGGCGGCATCTCCAAGGTCGGGGCTTGCATTGGCCGCACAACTACCTACCTGTCTGCAAGGTCCCAGTGCTGGCGAGGGGGCGGAGCTGAAGCCCTGCGGGGAACAGAAAAGGCATAGCTGAGCATACGGCGTCGGCGTCTTCAGGGTCGGGGATTGCATTGGCCGCACAGAGAACTACCTACCTGTCTGCAGGGTCCCGCTGCCGGTGAGGGGATGGAACTGAAGCCCTACGGGGAACAGAAAATGCACAGCTGAGCATATGGCGGTGGCATCTCCAAGGTCGGGGCTTGCATTGGCCGCACAGAGAACTACCTACCTGTCTGCAGGGTCCTGGTGCTGGCGAGAGGGCGGAGCTGAAGCCCTGTGGGGAACAGAAAAGGCACAGCTGAGCCTACGGCAGCGCCATAGGTGCGTGCCTAGGTCACACGCCAAAGGGCTGCGCGCACAAGGTCACAAGCCCTTTGGAGTGCCCTTTGGAGTGCCACAGTGTGCGGGGGCACCCCACTCTTAACCCAGCTCTGGTATTGAGGGAGGAGATAGACGGATGGGACTGGGGAAGGTGTTGGGGAAATTTTCTGGGTAATACTGTATGCCTCCGCCCCATGGCCTAATTCTCCGGCGACTAACTGTGGCTAATTTGAATGAACTCTTTTGCTAGGGCTTGGCTAATTGGAAAATCTGGCCACAGGTGGGGTCGGGGTGGGTTTGGAGACAACTTTTATGTGTTTTGGTTTACTGATATTAATGATATTCTCCTCTTGACGATGGAACCTTTTGGGCAGTGGGTGGAGGATAGGGATAGCTCTGTGGGTAATTATGGGGGGGATAGGGACGGTGTAACTGAGGGGATCGATCTAGGGGCACAGCATACAACAAACAGAAAGCATATGAGGGGGCAATCATTTGAGCTGGCTCCCTTTAAGGCAAACCTACCTAAGCAAAGGAGAATAGATAGTTATTTTCCCAGGCATGTGCTCAATCAGGATAAGGTTTTGTGCCCCCATTCTCAATCAGTGAACTCAGATTGAGCGCATTTAACCTCGGACTCCCTGGCTCGAGAGTCTAATAGGCAGGAAATTTCCCATATAATGGCAAAACAGAAATCTACTACTCAGTGCTCCAGCCAGGCTTCACCAGCCCACTTACCCCCAGATTTAAGGGCGGTGCCCAGTGATTCCTTGGAGAGGGGGAGGCTGGTGTCATTTTTGGCAGAGCATCTTCTTCTAATTGCAGATACTCTAAATTTTGTTTTATCCCGGATAACAAACTTGCAGACAGCCATGAATGCATTAGATGCCTGGCTGATGGGTTCGGAAGCACCCATAGGGATCCGGGGAGATGAGCCGCATGCTAAGGGGAAGGATGGTAAGGGCCAGAAGCCTTTGCCTCCAACCCAGCCCCAGTTGGGTCATCATGCCCAGTTCCTTTCAACTTCTGTGTCGGTTTGGATGGATGGCGAAGGATTTTTACGGGCTGTTCCTAACCTTCTATTTTTTACTTTGTATATGGGGGGCAGATGGCCCAAACCAAGGTGGGAAACATCACTTGACGTGGCTGAGCACTTGAGGATTCTTTTGAAACAGAGAATCATTAGACATGACTTTGTCTCAGTAGACCAACTGGTAGTAGCCAAGGGTAGACAGACCATAATGGTCACTTTTCATACCATTCCATTAATACGGACTATTTTGGCACAAAGTCCTATGCTGGAATGTTGGGGTATTTTCGTCTCTTATGTAGATCAGCCGCCCATGGAAGAAGGGGTTGTCCCAGCCCAGTCAAATTACCAGACAGGTGGAGGCTTCCTGGTAGGAGTTGAGGTCCACCAATTGTTGAATATCCTCCCTCCTGAAGGGCGCAACCAGACATGGGGAACTCAGCAGGATCACCATGAGAGTTCAGAGAGTAGTTTGCTTGCTGAGGCATATAGCATGGAGGTCGAGGTGGTGAGTAAAAGGAAGACAATCCTCGAGGTCCAGGCCCCCGGGAACGCAAGTCCACCAGTGATACAATCTTCCCGGACTACTCCGGCCATGTTGGTAGAGAGACTGGAAGAGGCCAAAAGGCAACTGAGGTCCCTTAAAGGAAAGGGCGGGAGCCTTGCCAGGGAGGGTGGGTCACTGAGGGTTAAACCTCCTGTTCGGCAAGGGTTACGTCTGCCCACTTCTGGGGATGCCCGCCAGGGGGTGCGCCATACTGGGGGATCACCCCTTGAGGAGATACGAGCTTCGTTTGTGGTGCCTCCAACCCCCCAAGATTACCAGGAAGGGTTTCTGGGGGGTCAGCTTAGGGGTAGGGATCGAATAGGACATATATCCCAGGGCGGGGCCCGGGGGCCTGCTGTTAAAGGGAATTTATCTTGCCCCGAGATAGCAGGACCGGAAGACCAGACCTCCGGGTGGACCCCTCCTCGGAGGGAAGTTAGCCCTATCACCCAGGGGGATCAACCCCAGCAGACGACCCCAATGGGAGCCCCGTTGGCTATATCAAGCCCAAATAGGAACCAGAGTCGGTTGTCATTATCATCCCAGGTGCCCCCCTCCAATACCTGACTAGGAACGGACTACCCGAGGGATCTTACTATTCTGTCCTGGATCATAGCAGACTGGAGGACTCGTTGCCTTGACTTTGATTTTCTGTTGTTTTTGGGTCAATATGATTTGATTCTTTTGCAAGAAACGTGGGAAGTGGGGGATTCTAGCAATATTTATTTATGCAGTTTTAAAACATTCAGTTTGGGGGCTACTCCCTCTCCCATATGGGGAAGGCCTAGTGGAGGTTTGGCTCTGCTGGCAGCTGAAGGTCTGAATACTCAAATAAAGATAATTGGTTCAGTTAAATCCAACTTCGCTTTGTTCCATTGTTTATTCCCTAACGGCACGGAGTGCCTTTTGGGGAATGTTTACGTCCCCTCGCTTGGCTCAAGTTACTAATCTGCCACTATCTAGCAGGGTATGGTGGCCATATTGACGGAGGCAGTATCCGATCACCCTGTAGTCCCGGTCTATATGGCTGGTGATTTCAACATCAGACTTGCTAACCCAGCGGGCTCTAGCAAAGAGCTAGAACTGGCTGATGCTGTATGGGACTCGTTGCTCCCCCCCCCCCCCGAGCCTCTAAAGATGAGTATAGGAGATTTAAGAGGGACCAAATGGAGCAGTTCCTGGAGGAGTTTGACTTGTGGGTAGTTAATGGGCGGGTCCCAGGTGACCCAGAGGGGAACTTCACCCTACACGCCCCGAATGGCTCAAGCGTAGTAGTTTTTTTTATACCCTCCACTGATTTTATACTTATCAGGTGAATGGAGGTGATCCTAAGACCAGACACGTCTCACGTCCCGATACTCCTTAAGCAAGATGGTAGGGACCCAGGTGGCGTTGTCGTGGGGAGGTTTGGGGTTGCACCCAAAACTTGTAGGAAGTGCCCCAGTGAGCTGATCCAGGCATTTAAGGGTCTAATTAACCAATGGGAGGTCAAAGAACTGTTTGTTCCGGGCCAGGTTCAATGCACTATCTAGGGGAGTATTGCCGAGTAAATAAGCTAACCTTAAATTATGATAAGACTACGGTAATGGTCTTTGGAAGAACAAGGAAACTCTGGCAGTAGCAAATAGATGGCCACAGTTTGGCTCAGGTCCCCGTGTATAAATATCTGGGGGTTTTGTTTAATTTTTCTTCACGTTGGCACCAACACAATAACCTAGCTATGGGACATGCAAAGGGGAATATTACAGCATATATACGATGCTTCCACAAAAGGGAGAGGGGCTTCATGACTATAGCATTAAAGATACTCGATCTTAAAATCAAGGCACAATTACTCGAGCAGAAGTATGGGCTTTGGATTTTGCCCAAGAATTGGACAAAATCCAGGCCAGATGCCTACAAACCTTGCTGGAAGTTCCAAATAGTCTACCATCGGCAGTTGTAAGGTTGGAGACTGGTGTCATTCCTTGGAGCTGTGCCCTGTGGGCCCGGACCATAATTCTTTGGCTGTGAATAAATGTTTTTGCTCTTCTCCCAACAAGTCAGGATCTTTTCATCCATAGGCGTGCTGATCCTTTTGTAAATAAATGGTGATACCAGATAAGAGCCAAGATATTACATACGGGCCTATCTGTTGAGGATCTCACAAGGAAGGGGGAAAAGGCGACCAAAGTGGAGATCAACAATAGGTTACAGGATATCAGTAGGCAGGAGGACTATTCCATGGCAGTCGGTTTGAGATCTCTGGCACACTATGGTAGCATAACTCCTGTTTCTCCAGACATGGCAGCCTATTTGGGCAGACCAAGTGGGTTCCAGAAAATTCATGTTTCTGTTGGCCCGGATGAACGCTCTTCCTACTAGGCTTCTTGAGGGTAGATATGAGGGTATTCCCCTTGCCCAGAGGATCTGTCCTTTTGATAATCTGACGGCCGAGACTGCTGAGCACATTCTCGGGGAGTGTCATTTGTATGACGGGCCAAGGACACGATGGCTGGCTAGGATCATGGGAAAACTGCCAGGGAGAACCCCCCAGGAACTCCTAAGAGTGTTGCTTAGTGATGTCTCACGGGATATAACATATGCAGTCATGGGCTTTTTGGTGGAAGCATTTCAGGTTAGAGCTCTCTTCCTGGTCAGTAAACCAATCTCTGAAGTTATTGTATCCCCTTTGTCGGGGGAGTAGGTTGTTTACTTCTCAACCGTGGTTCTGGGCTTCATGTGTTTTATATTTTTGTTCCTATAATTGTGCTTCACAGCTGCTGCTGTTAAGCCAAATTTTTTATATTATTTTACATTTAATTGAATGAGTTTTGTTGTATGTTGGATTGTTGGGTTGGGCTGAAATAATGTTAAATATGATTATGTTTTGAACTTTTGTTCTTGAATTCTTGAGTTTTTGATTTTTGCATAATATATATTGTTTGTTATATGCAAGGACCTGTTTGGTCACGCAAATAAAGATATTTGATTTGATGCACTATCTTGGCCAGCTATGACCAATTCCTTCAGTTGCTGACCCCTATAATCTATCAGGAAATGCAAATGGCTGGGGGTTCAGGTAGATCTAAGACCCCCCCTCCCTGGTGGGACAATACCTGCCAGAGGGCCCGCTCCAGGCTTAGGAACTCAGTGAAGAGGCTTGGGGGGTGCCCCTCAGCTTACCATTGCCAACAGGTCCGAACATTAAGGAGGCACTATAGATGCCTGCTTAATCAAAAGAGAAGTGTCTATAGGAAAACTCTTTGGAAGGCGTTGCATATGGCAGCTGTCAGGAAGGCTACGATGAAATTCTGGTATTTGATTTGCTATCTGAATAGGGGAGGGAAAGTGATAGCCACGCCCCAGGTTCCAGCGCAAGCCTGGGAACTCTTCTATGGTGCCTTCTATGCGACTGCACCAGTAGTTGGGGGTGGTGTCATCACAGAGCCCTGCCAGCGATTTGATTCCTGGCCTCCAGTTACACCTGAAGAAATCAAGGCACTCATCCAGACCCCAAAATCGGTAAAGCCCCAGGACTGGATGGTATTATGGCTCTTTTGCTGAAATCCTTTCTGGACTGGTGGACAGATTTATTGGCTCCCCTCTTCACGGAGGTCAATGAGACAGGTCGGGTTCCGGCCTCCTGGCTGTGGAGCACATTGGTGCCTATTTTCAAGAAAGGCGATCCTCACCTGCCAGCAAACTACCGCCCTATTAGCCTGCTCAGTGCAATAGGTAAACTGTACGCCAGATTTCTCTTGGAAAAACCGAGAAGCTGGGCAGAGGAGATGGGGCAGATTGCACCTGAGCAGGCGGGCTTTTGTGCAGGTAGGTCTCCAGTGGACCACGTCCTTGTACTATCTGCACTGATCCAGAGATCTGTGGCCCGAAAGTCCAGATTGTATCTGGGTTTTATGGACCTAGAAAAGGCCTTTGACTCAATCAACAGAGAACGGCTGTGGATAAAACTGAGGGGCACCTCTATAGAGCCAAGGCTTTTGTTCCTAGTAATCCAGCTACATCTGGACAACTCGCTCCAGATTAGACTGGATAAACAAGGGTCCCTTTTGGCCCCAATTGCAGTACAAAGAGGGGTCAGACAAGGCTGTCTATTGGCCCCGGTGCTTTTTAATCTTTATCTAAATGACTTGGTGGCATTTATGAACTCGAAGGATACCCATGCCCCGAGGGTGGCGCAAAGGTGTTTACCAGTCATGCTGTATGCAGACAACTCTATACTTTTGTCCCAGTCTGCAATAGGCCTCAGGAGACAATTGGAGCTCTTTGGGAACTACTGCGTTAGGGAATCACTGACAGTAAACTGTTCCAAGTCAAAAATCCTGGTGATTGGCTCCAAGTACAGGAAGGGACTCCAGTCTTGGTCTATGAAGGGGATGGCTATTGAACAGGTCAAGTCGTTTAAGTACCTGGGGGTCATTATTTCAGCTTCTGCCTCCTGGAGAGGCCACTTTGACCAAGTTAAGATCCAGACCAGAAAGACTGCTATGGTACTTTTGAAATTCTACTTTGGCCAGAGTGGTCAGGAGGTTTCAGCAGTGCTTTCCTTGTATAGGGCCAAGGTGCTGGTCCAGGCGTTGTATGCGGCCCCAGTGTGGAGTTTGGCCTATTTGACCAAACTGGAAGGTATTCAGAACGGGGTTTTATCTTCTATCCTGGGTATTCCATGCAGCTCTCCCCAGGTAATTTCTCATTTGGAGACAGCTTCGGAGACTGTTGAGGCACTAGCCGTAAGGCAATCCATCAATTACTGGTCCAGACTGGTTTCTGTTCCAGTGGAGGAAAATACCATCCTGAACATGGCACTGAAGTGTGTGTGGGCTGCTAGACCCTTGGCAGGTGCAAATTAAACAACTAATTGCACGGGTGGGGTTTTCACAGGAGATTTTGAGGAAGGTGGGGGTTACGAGATTTAAGAAGTTAATTTACCACAGAATGCAAGATCAAGCCTGCCAGAGGAAACAGATGTTTCTGGCAGCACAAGTGGTGGCGCCAGGGATTGAAATTTACAATCCAAGGTCATCAGAACCTAACTATCTCTTTGCATGGCAGGATCCAACTAAATGCATGGCCTTTTCGAAACTGCGGTGCAACTCTTTTCCCTCAGCTCTGGTAGCTGGAAGATTTGGAGGGATTCCCTTGGACTAGAGGGTATGTCCTTCCTGTGACATGGGGGAAGCTGACACACCTCCCCATGTTTTGTTGAGATGCCCTATGTTGGAGGGAATCTGTCATAAATACTTGGAGGGAATCCTCCGCGATCTGAGCTATAGATATGACATCTGGTTGTTGCGCAGATTATTGAGCCCCAACGATAATGGTATAATGAGGGCAGTGGCCAATTTTGCTTTTGCAGCCCTGGTTATAAGGGAACCAATTTTATGGCAGCAAGGAGTCTTCCCTTAGCCCTCTCATCTATTCTTATGATCGATCTGAGCTCATTCAGAATTACGGGTTCCTAGGAGAGAAACATAGCTCTGGGGAGAAGGCAATATTGATGGGGGGGGGGGTCAAGTATAGTCCGACAGTGAAAACGGCGAATAGTAAGGCTTTGTCATGAAGAGGAAGTTAAGTGCTCAGTGCCGTTAAGGAGTAAAATCATATCATAAATGCTCAGTATTTATTGGAAAAGGGGGAGGGTTGGCAACATGTGATGATATAAGTGGTCCATGCAGACCTGAGTTAAGATCACAGGCTGTTGGTTGGACTAGTAAACGGGAGTATATTTATCTGAGAATTTAGTGATTATTAGTTGATGTTTGGGGGATAGGTGGGATGGGTAGGAGCTTTTAAATTGTTTACCATGGTTTGATATTGCTTGTTATGGCGTGTAGATTTTGTTTTGTATTTGTAGTTGTAACAGTCTTTCAGGCTATACAATAAACTCATTTATTTATTTTATACAGAGCAAAGTGTCAGGATCTAGCAACAGCCTGGATCTGAGACTTAAAGGAGAGGGAGGAGTCAAAAATGAATTCCAGGCTATGGGCCTGAGGGACTGGCTGGATGGTGACTCCCTCAATGGAAATTGAGAGGGAAGTAAGAGGGTAGCATTTCGGGGAGAAGGTGAGGAGTTCAGTCTTGGCCATATTAAGCTTGAGTTAGTGATGAGACATCTAGGCAGAGATGTCAGCAAGACAGTCAGCAATGAGAGTCTGGATGGAGGGGGAAAGCGTGGGAGTGGAGAGAGAGAGTTGTGTGTCATGAGCATACAGGTGATACTGTGAGCTGTGGGTTTCAATGAATTTACCCAGAGAAAGAGCGTAAAGGGAGAAGACAAGGGTGCCGAAGACAGAGCCTTGCAGAACTCCCACAGAGAGGGGAGTCAACATAGAGAAGGTACCAGCAAGAGAAACATTGAAGGAGCGGTTCAAGAGATACGAAGAAAACCAGTCGAGAACAGTGTCCTGAAAACCAAGGGAGCAAGCGAATCCAGGAGGAGGCCATGATAGACAGTGTCAAAGATCAAGGAGGAGAAGAACAGAGTAGAGGCCCTTAGACTTAGCTAAGAGAAGGTCATTGGTTATTTTGACAAGGGCAGTCTCAGTTGAATGGAGAGGGTGGAAGCCTGATTGAAGAGGGTCAAGGGAGGAATTTGAAGAGAGGAAGTCCAGACAGTGCATGTAGATTGCTCATTCCAGGAGCTTGGAAGCAAAGTATAGGAGTGAAATGAGGTGATAGCTGGAAGGGTCAGAGGGGTCAAGAGTAGCCTTCTTAAGGATAGGGGAGACGGTAGCTTGGTTGAAGGCCAATGGAAATGACCCAGGAGAGACAGATGATGTGCAGCAGAGAAGGCGCAGCGTAGGGGCAATCAATGTTAGGAGACAAGAGGGGATGGGATCAAGGGGGCAAGTGGAGGGGTTGGATGAAGAGAGGAGGGAGGTGACATCAAGAGAAACTGGGGAAGAGAAGAGAGGCAGGAGGGGGGAAATCAGGGAATGAGGTGGGAGAGGGTTGAGAAGCGATTGCAAGGCAGAGTTTATCAATCTTGTTGTTGAAGAAGTGGAGAAGATCCTGTGGGAGGAATGAGGACAGGAAGGCTTCAGGAGGGAAGCAAATGTGGAGAAGAGACAGTGTGGGTTGTGGGAGTGGGATTCAATTAACGTGGCATAATATTGGTCTTTGGCAAGGGGAATGGCATCGCTAAATGCAGAGAACACAAACTTGAAGTGGAGAAAGTCAGCAAATATATGAAACTTCCACCAGAGGCATTTGGTGGCTTGAGAGCAGGATCTGAGGTGGCATCTGGTTAGGGTGAGTCAGGGACATGGGTTTATGTGATGGATAGGACTGCAGGAGAGGGGAGCATGGGAGTCAAGGGTGGAACAAACGGATGAGTTGAAAATGGAGACAGCAGAGTCTAGGCAGGTGGTAGAGGCGACAGCTGAGAGATGGGGGAGAGGGAGGAAGCAAAGTCAAGAGGGTTAATGCATCGAAGGTCATGGAAAGAGCAAGAGGTTGAGGAGGCAGGTGGGGGTGAGGTAGGAAAGATGGAACAAAATAAAGTGATGGTCAGAGACAGGAAGGGCGTCAAAGGAGAGCTCCAAGAGAGAGCAGTTTTTAGATAAGATTAGTTCAAGGGAGTGGCTGTCATGATGCATCGAGGCATCTGTCCAGAGGCGAAGGTCAGGCGAAGAGGTCAGAGAGAGGAAGCGGGAAGCAGCACTGTCAGAGGGGGTGTCCAGGTGGATACAGAAGTCTCCAAGAATGGGGGTGGGAACAATATAATCGGAAAGAAAGTAGGTAAGCCATGCATCAAAGTCAGAGAGAAAAGAAGAGGGAGAACCTGGTGGGGGGGTAGGGGGTAGATGACAGCCACACAGAGCTGGGGAGGGAGGATTGTGGGGAGGCAGGGATATGGAGAGGTAGAGGTGTAGGATGGTGGGGTGGTGGTGGAGAGGAATGTTCCTCCAAGGGGGTAGTTTTGAAAGGAGGAGAAGGGACAACAGGTACAAGGAAGCAAACCAGATAGTAGCTGCAGGAGGGCAGGAATGATGGATGTGTGCTGGCATGTTGCAGTGCTATGATGAGTTGAATGGGAGACCGTCACTGGAACAGGGGGTACACAACACACTTCTCTCCCGCCTCCAAACGGCAACAAAATGGCCAGCACCCCTTTGTCGCTGCCCTTTTGTCACCACCTGAGGTCTACCACCCTCAGAGCAGGGTCCCAGGAAAATGGAGCCCTGTTAATTACCTAAGGGGGGAGGAGAGAAGAGGCAGATGCAACCAGGTGACCATTAGCAGCTGAATGCAGGTCCAATCATCATCCCCTTCCTTCCAACATTCATGGAGACCAGACAGACACCCTTCCCTCAGTGCAGAGATGATGATGATGGTGATGATGATTGATTGGGAGTGGAAGAGTCTATTTTTTGCACCTGGGCCCATTCCAACCAAGCTATGCCCCTGCCCTATAGCAACTGAGGTGGCTATAGATGGACCTTATGGTGGTTATAGATGGACCCAACCATAGCCTGCTGCTCCAGGTTTTTCTGGAGCAGCAACCCCGTGTTGGCAATTAGCTATTTTTGTGCATGTGTGCACAAACATGCACACAAACGTATAAAGATCCAATGTAATGTGTGGAAACATCCATTGTCCCATAAAATACCTGAGGTCAGGAGCGTAGTTGCCATCAATTGAGAGGAATCAGTTGAGACTGGGTGCTGGTTCTAGGGGGACCCTTTGGAAGTGGCTTGAGCACCTCTAGGAAATTTTCAAAGAGATCAAGGGAGGGAGCGAGGTTTACACTCCCCCCCCCCTCTGAAAAATTTCTAGCACCACTCAGGCCACTTGCAAAGGACCCCAGCCAAGGAAGATTTTTTCAGAGTGGGCGGAGGTGGTGTGCTGGCTCCATCCCCACCCTCTCCTAAAATTTCTTTTGTGATGACTTTGCTGCCACTCTGGCAGGGTGGGGCTTGCAGGGAGCCAAGACAGCACCCCCACATTTCTGAGGGGAGGCCAAGTCTGGCTGGGAGTCCCCTTGAGAGGGCTATGCTCCCTTACTCTTATGGCGACCCATAATAGGGAAATGAGCCTGGGCCCACTACAGCCTTGCTACTCCACTGCCTGAAGTTGAAACCAAGCGGAAGAATCTTTTGTTAAGTATGAACAATGCTGATCAGCACATGCCGTCTTTGCTTGCAGAGAGAGGGTGTGGAATGAACATAAAAAATTCCATGGAAAATTGTCCTGCTATAAATCTAACACACCCACTAATTACCATGATGATTTTATTTGCCTCTCAAAAAAGTCATCCTTTCCATGAAGTGTGGGCAAATAGGAGTTTGCAAGGTTGGTGGTTCCCATGAAATTGTTCTTTGACAGTAGAAAAGAAATGGGATTGCATTGTATGAAATAAATGCCAAGATGCCCCTGGGCTCCAACAGACAATGTAATTCTTCATTGCTGTTTTTCCATTTATTCAGATCTTTTGATTTCATTATAAGTTTCCCAATATTCAGTGTTTCCATTACAGCCTCATCATTTGGGATTGTGGGGATCTCAGATTTTGTTTAAAAATATGTGGCTAGTCCTTGTAGTTGCAGAGAAAAGCTTGGTACCCTAAAGGTGCAAACAACCAAATAAAGCAAATAACCCCACCCCCACCCCCCATTTTAATGTTATGCCATTTTCAGGGTTTGAGGAGGAGAGTTTGTTTATTTATTTAAATTTTTAGCCCCACCTTATCCCAAGGGTTCAGGAACATTTGAATGGTCAGGGTTGGCAATACTAGGGATGGGCGAATGCGGTTCGGAAGTTCGGAGTTCGGACCAAACTCGACCAGTTCGGTCGACCAAACCGAACTTCCGAACCCAACTCGATCTTCAAACCGAACCGAATTTCCAAACTTGGTTCTGTTCACCCACCCTATAAGATAATATTCCATTTAGTTCAATAGGGTTTGAATTTCTGAACTCTGTTTGGAAGTTTGGAGTTCAGACTGAATAGTTCGGTCGACTGAACCAAACTTCCGAACTGAACTCGATTTTTGAACCGAACCGAACTGAACTTCTGAACTCGGTTCTGTTCCCCCATCCCTAGGCAATACTATTTTTTCTTGCTATCCAGCTTGTGGTGTTTTAATGTCTGGCTTGGGCACAGCTCTGAGAGAATGGACTGCTAACTACAACACCGACTGAAAATATGACATCAGTAAACTGGAGGCATTTTGCTATGTAACATTATCAGGACTTATGGAGCAAGGAAGACCTCACTCTCAGGCCCTTTTCAAATGGGCCAGTGGTGCGGAGGGGGATGGGTGGAGGCCGCAGTGTGTGGGCAGTGCATAAGTGACATGAACACCTACCCACCTCCACGCATGGAACATCCACTGTTGGCTCCCATTGCAACATGCGTGGGCAATGGGTGGAGGTGGGTGCGTGCACCCCACCCACTCGCTGCGGTAATCACACAGATGCCCCCCACACACACACACACGTGGGTGAGTTTGGGGTGGGGGACGGCTGTGCAAAAAGGGTCACTGAAGCATGGGATCACAATGGTGCGGGTGCATGAGTAACTATCCTGGACATTGAAATGAAGCAAATGAGTTTGCATAGCCTTTAATTAAGTTTAATTACCCCGGTAATACTAGGAGTTGATTTTTTGTAACAATACAATTTGACAGTTGTTTTTCTTTTTGGCACTTGGTTCAAGGTGCAATAATACTGCATACATTGGTTGGTTAGATTCGCATCTGATTCTGCTTTGACAGAAAATGATGAATGGCACCATTACTGGTGTAAGATTTATGAAAGGAAAATGAAAGCTTGTGTGCTTTTTAATTTTTGTAGTTGCAGCAATTACCTCAATTACTTTCAAATTACAGTTTGCACAGGCACTGCACCACAGCCAAACAATTGAGAACAACAATTCTCTGGCTTCCTTTGAGATGTCTACACACACAACAACTAACCTCCATATCCTAGACTTCCCCACCCAAGAATTTACTGAGAAAGTGTACAGTGTGCTCTTCTGAACTCCTGAGCATAATTTGATGAAGAACACAGTGCAATGTGGGAGATGGAACAGAGATATTTAAATACAACTAGGCTAGGTCTTTAGATCATAGCATAACATAAGCAAGGTATTAAGACTCTAGTCTTCAAAGTGCTGTGCTAATGAAAGTTCAATTTTTTTCAATGGTGCTTCACAGGCAGGGGTTACCTGGTCTTTTGGGGGGCTCCATGCATCGGTTCAGCGTGGGGTCCTACACTTTACTAAAACAGTTGTACTAAATGCTGTCTATTTAAATTGTTGTCAAATCCAGGAAAATCTAAAATGCCTAAACTTACCACTGGATGCAGGTGGGATGACTAGCCTGTTTGGAGTTCATGCAGTTGCACTGTGACACCGCTTCTGTGGGGCATTTTTATTTATTTAGTTGTTTCAATTTTTATCCCACCCTTTTCCAAAGGCAAGAGAGCTAAAAACATCATAAAAACATAATATAATATACAGAAAATAAACCACATAAAACCACCACTTATAAAATACCTATCCCCCCCAGCATCCGAATTCTGTCTGTTAAATGCTTGGCCAAAAAAATAGGTATTTCATTGCCTCCAGAAGAGGTTAAAGCTAGGGCTTTGGTGAACCTCCTTGGGAAGGGCATTTCAGAGCTGTGGAGCAGACCCCCAAACCACCTCTCTGTGTGCTTTTCATATGGACTGGTGGGATGGTGGGACTTGCAAAAGAATGCTATTGGCTGACCTGAGAGGCTGTCCATGAGGGGACATAAGGAAGGATATGATCCTTTAGATATGTAGGGCCTAGGTCGTTTAAGGCTTTATGTGCTGGTGGAGAGTTTTGAGGAACTTTTAGCTTTTAAAGTTATGTTTTAAAAGTTTACCCCAACCAAACCCTGAACTGCTTTTGCAGGCTCAGGCACATTCCCGCAGCCCCTGTGTGTGTCCATTTTTTGGATATGTCAGGCATTTGTCTCCATGCATATTGTTTTGCTACATAATACACACTCTTTGGCAGAGCCAGAGGTGGGGACAAATGGACTGGGGCTCTTTGTTTGTATTGATTTTAAGGAATGGGAGGAGGGGTATGGTTGGAGGGAAGAGGCTTTTAGTCAGTTACAGTGCCACTGTGAGGGAAGGGGCATGGGCTGGCTGGGTGAGGAGTGGGGAAACCCCAAAGCAAGAGATGAGTGAGTGAATGTGGATGGCACGGGTTGGAGGAGACTCCCTGGTGAGAGCCAGGGGAGTGAGGAGGGGTAGGAATTCTTCTCTTCGTGTCTCAATGGTCACCTCTCTTTCAGAGATTCTGGGCTCAGCATGTACTCTCTGGCTGCCCATAGTCCTGTGGCTTTGTTGGCTCTTTGAGGCTAACTGTTTCTGGTGGCGTGGGTAGCTAGCTACTGAAACAAACACGGTCATTTTGGGCAGTGGGGAGTGTGTGGGGGAACAATAATGAGTACAGCACTTGGCACCTCCCCCATTCTTTCCCAGAATATTTTAGGATTAAGGTCAGTGCAGCCTCTGGTTTGTCTCTGGTGCTGCTTAATGCAAGGCCAGGGGCAAGTAAAATATTCACCATCTCTGATTTTATTCAGGAGGAGGCTACTGATTCCATAAACATTTTGGAAACCTGGCTGGATGAGGCTTCCGGGAATATCTTGACTCACATATTGACAGCCTGGTAATCGTTGCAGCATCAGCCTAGAATCAGTGTTGCGGGATGGGCGGTCAGAATGACAGTGATCTGTAAAGACAGTCTGGTCTATTGAAGATATTTTGTGCCTAACTTGTCCAATACAGAGTGTGTCCTCCTTGTGTTTGAGGTCTAGGATGGATTGGGGTTTCTGGTTGTGTACTGACCACCCCACTTCACAACAGTCTCCTTGATTGAGCTGGTCTCAGAGTTGGTATTGAGATTGGCTGTGATCCCCAAAGTTCTGCATGTGGGATCCACACGGGTCCCATGTAGCTTGCACATAGCACAATGTCCCCACAATGGGCGCACATATCATTTGTGCACATGTGTGTGCACATGCATACTGCACAGTCCACATAGAGCATGGGACTGGACCCATCACCCAGAATTGTAGTTTGGATGACTTCAGCATACATGCCAAGAACAGCCTTTCAGTACGGGAGTGGCACTTCATGGCATTCATGACAACCATGGTCTATCCTAGAGCCAAAGCTGATCAATTGCTTCCTCCCCTATGTTCCATTGTGATACCTACAGTCTGCCAAGAGTGCCTTCTTGCAGGTACCATCTATCTCTCAAGTTCATATGATGAGGTTCTGAAGAAAGGTGTTCTCAGTAGGGATGTGCAAACAGGATGGAGTTTGGATGTTTGGACGAAAAACTTAGTTTGGTTCATGGGTTCAGTCCCGCAGAGTTCAGACCCCCCCCCC
>QEPC01007615.1:107779-135998 GCA_003113815.1 Sphenodon punctatus
CAGCACTGTGCATGACCACTTCCCATGTGCCAAAGCACCCAGGGAAGTGGCCTCATGCTGAATATTTTGTGACACAACTTCTTTTACCTGCTCTGTTACTAAGACCACTTCCCCTTGAGGATGGTACCCTTCTAAATAAATAATCATTGCAAGCTGCCAGGCATCAGTGGAGTTGCAGCAGAGGCCTGGCCCAGGCTTGGTGGTAGCTGGCACCCATACAGGGCCGGGCATTGCAGGTTGGCATCCTACTCACCAGATCTCAACCAACTCTTCTGCAAATTGGTCAAGTAGTCTTGCCTGGTGGTGATTCATGTGGCCAGCCAGCCACCACCTGCCGTGATGGCAACTAGAAATGGAGAACCCAGCATAGAGCGAGCAGAACTGGAGGCCTGCCAGCCTGCAATGCCCAGCCAAGTAGGGGTGCCAGCCACAAAACCCTGGTCAGGCCTCTGTCGCTGCTCCACCGATGCCTGGCAGCCTGAAATGCCAAGTAGTGCCTGCCAGTGCCCAAAGCGGTGTTGCACATGTTGTCATGCCTGCAGTGAGAAACCCAGCGGCAGCAGCAGCTGCAGAGGCTGGGAATGCTTGGGACTTGGTGGCTGGCATCCATAGGGGGTAGGGCATTGCAGGCTGGCATTGGTGGAGCAGCAGCAGAGGTCTGGCCAGGGCTTGGTGGCCAGCACCCCTATTTGGCTGGGCATTGCAGGATGGCATTGGTGGAGCAGCGGCAGAGACCTGGCCCGGGCATGGTGGCTGGCACCCCTACTTGGATGGGCATTGCAGGCTGGCAAGCCTCCAGTTCTGCTCGCTCTATGCTGGGTTCTCCATTTCTAGTTGCCATCACGGCAGGTGGTGGCTGGCTGGCCACATGAATCACCACCAGGCAAGACTACTTGACCAATTTGCAGAAGAGTTGGTTGAGATCTGGTGAGTAGGATGCCAACCTGCAATGCCCGGCCCTGTATGGGTGCCAGCTACCACCAAGCCTGGGCCAGGCCTCTGCTGCAACTCCACTGATGCCTGGCAGCTTGCAATGATTATTTATTTAGAAGGGTACCATCCTCAAGGGGAAGTGGTCTTAGTAACAGAGCAGGTAAAAGAAGTTGTGTCACAAAATATTCAGCATGAGGCCACTTCCCTGGGTCCTTTGGCACATGGGAAGTGGTCATGCACAGTGCTGGGTAATACTGGTTCTGATGCTTCAGGATTATGTCCAGTTAAGATGGATCCTTTGCCTGCACCTCCTCTCTCTCCCTCAATATTGGGGATGGAGGAATTTGATCTCCCCTCAAACCAATTTGGTTTTGCAACTAGAGGAATGATGGGCAGGCCCCCTAAGGAAGTCTTTTATCTCTATAGTTTCTTGGAACATTTTGGGTTGGAAAACCAAATTAATGGATAATGATTTTGGTTGTTTCATTAGATCCTTTGACATTATTTTTCTCCAAGAAACGTGGCATGCGAGGCAATTAGATTTGAATGGGTATGGACATTACCCCCATCTGAAGTGAAGCCTACTGCGGGTTTGGGTTATTTCTTATCTAAAACAGACACACTGACAGGTCTCCAGTTCTGCTCGCATTCTGCTGGATTCTCTAGTGCTAGTCACCATCACGGATGGGTGTTGCAAGCTGCCAGGCATTGGGGGAGCAGGGGCAGAGGTCCAGCCAGGGCTTGGTGGCTGGCACCCCTACTTGGGTGGGTGTTGCAGGCTGCAAAGCATTGGTGGAGCAGCAGCAGAGGCCCGGCCAGGGCTTGGTGGCTGGCACCCCTACTCAACCGGGTGTTGCAGGCTGCCAAGCATTGGTGGAGCAGCGACAGAGGTCTGGACAGGGCTTGGTGTCTGGCACCCCTGCTTGGCCAGGCGCTGCATGCTTACAGGCATCGGTGGCAGCCTGACTCAGGGTGCTGTATGAGGGCAGCTTAAACTGGGGGGGCCAGGAAGCCAATCATGCGCCTAAACCCCATGTCCCTGATGGTGGGTAATTGAGCTGGAGTGGAAGCTTCTGGATGAAGTGGAACGACAGTCCTCCCTGCCTGTAACATAGGCCCCAGAACCCTGATGATGGATCCTGGGGCTGGAGTGGCTGGCTGTTCCTTAATGTGGTGGAATGACGGCTCCCCATGAGCAGAATGATGGCCCCAGAATGCTGACAGTGGGTCCTGGGACTAGATTGGCAGCTCCTGGATGAATTGGAACGACAGCCCTCCCTGCCTGTAACATAGGCCCCAGAATCCTGATGGTGGGTCCTGGGCCTGGAGTGGCTGGCTGTTCCTTGATGCAGTGTAATGACGGGTCCCTGTGCGCGGAATGATGGTCCCAGAACCCTGGTGGTGGGTTCTGGGAATAGAGTGGCTGTTTACTGATGCTGTGGAACAATGGCTCTCTTTGACTGTAATGTAGGCCCCAAAATCCAGATCATAGGTCGTGGGGCTGGAGTGGCTGCTTACTGATGATGTGCAATGACAGCTCCCCGTAAGCAGAATGATGGCCCCAGAACCCTGACGGTAGGTCCTGGGGCTGGAGTGGCTGGCTGTTTCTTGATGCGGTGGAACGATGGCTCCCCATGAGCAGAATGATGGCCCGAGAACCCTGATGGTGGGTCCTGGGACTAAAGTGGCAGCTTCCGGATGAAGTGGAACGACAGTCCTCCCTGCCTGTAATGTAGGCCCCAGAATGCTGATGGTGGGACCTGGGGCTGGAGTGGCTGGCTGTTTCTTTTTTCTTTTTTTTTATTATAATTTTTTATTTTTCCATAACAGCAGTATAAGCTTAACATTCCATTTCTTCCTCTACAGTTATTATTACACCTTTGGCGCTCAATCCCTGACATATAACAGAGTGATTGTATTACAGAAATTGATTGTCCCAATACCGTTTCCAATGTGGACTTCCCCAACTTTTCCACCTTGCTATGTCTCATCCCCTCCCTTTCCCCCCTTCCCTTCCCTCCCAAACTCCTCCTCCCCACCCCGGTTATACATTAAAAGATGTCTTTCAGGCAGGTCGATTGTGTATATTTGTCCATTTTGATTTGCTGTGTAAGTACTGTCCAACATGGTGACCAAATATCATAAATTTTGCTTAAGTTGTCTTCTAGGATGGCCATGATCTGCTCCATCAACACTACGTGCCACAACCTTTGTAGCCAGGCAATCCTGGTCAGTCCCTTTGCATGTCTTCAGTCTTAGCAATCATATGTACTCCTGCTAAGATCAATTTTCAGCAGATTCTCCTCTGATGTGTCTTAAGAGTCTTTGGGGGGTATAATCCCAACAACGCGATCTCCAGTTTAAACAAAAAGTTTACCTCCAACTGTTCATTAACAATTTTCCATACTTTCTTCCAGAAGGCTTCAACCTTAGGGCAACTCCACCAGCAATGAAGGTAAGTACCTCTTTCCCCACATCCCCTCCAACAAATTGGGGGGGGGTAAAGTATTTTTGATTTTATTTATCCTATCCGGTGTAGTGTACCATCTTTGAATTAATTTTATTTGAGGTTCTTTTACTAGTAATGACATTGAACAAGTAGACATGTGTTCCCAGATATTTCTCATATCTCCCTCTATTATTTCAAGCATTAGCTCATCTGCCCATTTAGAAATGTATCCCGCATCTGGGAAGTGATATAGAGTTTTTATCAGTCTGTATAGAATTGAAAAAACTCCCTTTTGTCCTACTTGATTAAACAAAAATTTTTCCAGGTCTGTTGTGTCCCTATTAAAATGAGCTCTGTCTTTAGAGTTATTTATGGCACTATGTAGTCGGCAATACATCCAGAAGTCTACTTTTTCTGCTAGGGTCATCTCTAATGTATTCCTGGTTTTGAATGAGTCCTTCACAAACATATGCATCGTCCTGTGGATCCCTTTCTCCTTCCATCTCTGCAGCGCTTCCTTCTCCTTTCTATTCCATCTATATCCTACCTTTTCTATGGGGATGTTTGGAGTTTCTCCTGGCACAATCTCCATTTTTTTTTTTTGCATCTGTATGGCCGCCCCTGCAAAGGTATGGTCCTTCTCTTCCCTTCCCCTTAGTGTGACCCGGGATGTACCCTCAAACAGATCTCTCCCCTGAGTAATCCCCAGGATCTCCATTTCTAAATTTTGCCATTTTGGCTCTTTATTGTCATTGTACCAAATTTTCACTGTTCTCAGCGCCGAGGCCATAATATATAATCGCATGTCAGGCAGGTTGCATCCCCCCTTTTCTATCAATGTCTTCAAAATGGATCTGCGAATCCATGGTCTCTTTTTGCCCCAAATTATAAACCTCATTATTTTATCTTTTTTCTGAAAAAAACTAATTGGGTAGTTGTATTGGGATAGCCTGTATGGTGTAAAGGATTTTAGGTAGTAACTGCATTTTAATTATATTTATCTTTCCCAACCAGGAACATCCCAGTGTGTGCCAGGAATGCTGCTTATCCTGGAATTCCCATATAAGAGGTACGTAGTTTTTTTATATAGGTCCCCAGTGTTCTTAGTAAGTTGAACCCCTAGGTATTTTATATATTCCTGTTGCACTTGAAATTAGATTGTTGTGGCAAACCCACCTTCTCTACCTCTTTTACGGTTTAGTGGCATCATCTGGGTTTTTTGTGGGTTGACCTTGTATCCTAATAAGGATCCAAATTCTGTCAACACAGCCATAAGTTCTGGCACAGATGTTTGTATATTAGTTAAAGAAAGAAGCATATCATCTGCATAACCCATCATTTTGTGTTCTATCCCCCCACTCACCACTCCAGTTATTTTATCATTTTGATTTATAGCCAAGATAAGGGGTTCTATTGCTATGTCAAAGAGGAGCGAAGAAAGTGTGGACATCCCTGTCTCGTACCCCTTGTAAACTGAAAAACTGGCGTCAACTCTCTATTTATTACTATCTGTGCCACTGGTCTTTTATATATGCTTTTCACCCACTCCATAAAGACCCACACACCCCCAAAATCCATCCTTGTCAATGTAGTCAGGAGGAATTCCTTTTCCAATCTGTCAAATGCTTTATTAGCATCCAAGGATATCATAGCTGCCGATCTTTTCTCCTTATTGACTTTGTAAATTAAATTAATGGCCCTTCTTACATTATTTATACCCATCCTTATAAATCCTGTCTGATCCAGGCCAATTATTCCCTTAATAATGGCTTGCAGTCGGGTGGCCAGGATCTTGGTAAAGATCTTAGCATCTGTATTCAACAGAGATATGGGTCTGAAATCCCCACATTCTCTCCCTGCCTTCTCTGTTTTCGGATATAATGTTATTGTAGCCATATAAAATGTGTCTGGCATTTCCTTGTGTTCCTGAATTAAATTAAATACCTTACATAGTAAAGGGGTTATCAAGCCTGCATAGGTCTGATAAAATTCTGGAATGAAGCCATTTGGACCAGGTGTTTTGTTTTTGGGTAGCTCTTTAATTGCTCTCTCTATCTCTTCTACTGATATGGGCTCATTAAGCATCCTTCTGTGTGATTCAGTAATTTTGGGTAATTTTAATTTCTTGAGGTATGTTTTAATGTCCTCCTGTTTAGGGGTTTCAGATGTATAGAGGGTCTTATAAAAAAATTTAAATTGTTTCTGCATCTTAGGGCTTGATATATATGTTTCATTATAAGGGTGTAGTAGATGTGTTATCTGTGCCTTCTTCCTTTGCTTTTTTATCATTCCATGATAGAATACTGTCTGTCTTGTTATTTCTGGTGTAATAATATTGTTTGGTATACCTTAGTCTTTTTATTATTTCTTCTGTTTCAATAATGCCTATCAAACCCCTGATCTCTGTCCTTTCCTTTGTCCCTTTCCTTGTCACGTTATTTTTCAACTGTCTGTCTACCTGTTTGAGTCTGAGGTATAACTCATTCAACCCCATGTTTGTTTGTTTTTTATTATAGGCATCCAATTCAATATAGTGACCCTGCAGGAATGCCTTAGCTGCCTCCCAAAGGACTGTCTGGGAGACCTCCATTATCATTCGTCTGGAGATAGCCTACTATCTGATATTTAATTATCTCCTTGTTTGTAAGATTTAATAAAGTCACCTTATTCAGAGACCATCTTCGTGGCGTGTATTTCTTTTGTTGTCCTGTCTTCACTGACATTACTACTGCACTATGATCAGTAAATACTGCCGAACTTATCTCACATCTTTGACACCTACCCCAATTTTCTTTATGCATGAACATGTAATCTATTTGTGTGTAAGATGTGTCTATTGGAGTAAAAGGTGTATTCCCTGTCTTTTGGGTGTATCAACCTCCATACATCCACCAGCTGTGCTCTGGCAACATTGTGCACATTTTTTTTCTGGCCTTTCTTCAGCTTTCCCTTCCCCGATTTATCTAGCTGAGTCAGTGGACTATTGAGATTATTATCAAGATACCGTCGCTTTCCTGCCTGGCAAGCTCTAGAATTTTCTGCATAAATTCATTTAAAAGTACACAACCCCATTCATTAAATTTAAAATATCATTAAAATATCTTTAAAATACCCCCCAACGACCCCACTCTCCCTGCCTCCCCTCCGAAGGCCTGGAAGAACAGCCAGGTCTTATAGGCTCGACGAAATGTCAACAAACCTGGGGCCAGGCGGGCTTCCTCTGGGAGTTCGTTCCAAAGTTGCGTCCCGGCCACCGAGAATGCCCTCTCCATTGTGGTCCCACATTTTACACGGGGGACCTCCAGAAAGGCAACCCCAGTGGACCGAACGGATCTCTCTGAGGCGTGGAGGGCAAGGCGATCCCTGAGGTATGAGGGGCCCAGACCATGCAGGGCTTTATAGATCAACATTAACACCTTGAAACTGGCTTGGTATGCTATAGGCACTCAGTGCAGAGTATGGAGCACAGGTGTTATGTGCTCCCACCGCCCCATCCCTGTAAGGAGATGGGCCCCCGCATTGTGCACCAGCTGCAGCCTCCGAACGAAACAAGTGAAGCCCCACGTAAAGCGCACTGCAGTAGTCTAGCCTCGAGGTGATGAAGGTGTGAATGAGATTGGCCAGGTCAGGCCTGGAGATGTATGGATGCAACCTAGTCCATACCAGATACAGCTGGCGGAAGGCAGTCTTAGTCACCATCTCCACCTGCTGTTCCAGACGGAGACCCGAGTCCAACGCCACCCCCAGACTGTGAATCTGCTGAGCTACAGGAGGATGGACTCCCCCCCACTACAAGGGGAGCCAGTACCTTCTTTGTCCTTCCCACCACCATCACCTCCATCTTATCATAATTAAGCTTCAGTCTGCTCTGCCACATCCAATCCGCCATGGCCTCCAAACATTGGGAAAGTAATGTGACAGCAGGACCTGGATCAGTTGAAAATGAGAGGTATAGCTGAGTATCATCAGAATATTGGTGACATCGCACCCTGAACCCTCTCATGATCTCCCCCAGGGGCTGAATATACACATTAAATAATAACAGAGATAAGATTGAGCCCTGCAGAAGACCACAGGTCAAGGCCCGGGACCTTGATGTTTCAGCCCCCAGCACCACCTGCTGGCTTCTCCCTGAGAGGAATAAGTGGAACCACCCTAAGACAGTCCCGTCCAGACCCCCCAGGTCTCACAGCCATCTCAACAGCAGCCCATGGTCCACGGTGTCAAACGCGGCCAAGAGATCTAGCAGGATCAGAAATGTTGAACATCCTGCATCCATCTCCCAGCGGAGATCATTCACCAAGGCCACCAAGGCTGTCTCAGTACCATAGCAAGGATGGAACTCAGACTGAAAACGGTCAAGGAAACCGATGCTATCCAAATGCACCTGGAGCTGCAGTGCCACTGCCCGTTCAATAACCTTCCCTAAAAAGGAAAGATTAGAGACAGGTCAGTAACTGGCGAGTGCGTCCACATCCAAAGATGGCTTCTTCAGCAGGGGGCGCACCACAGTCTCCTTGAGACTGGGTGACAATCTCCCCTGCCAAAGGAACGCATTCACTACCCTCGCCAGCACTGTTCCCAGAGTCTCCCTGGAGGCTTTCACCAACCAGGACGGGCACAGATCTAATTCACAACTAGTGGTTCTAACAGACCCCAGGACATTCACCGCATTGGCTGGTGTCACTTCCTGAAACTCATCCCAGAAAGATCGATCAGACGGTGCCTCCATAACCTCGTGTCCCTCACTTACTGCTTCCAATCCAGTCTCAAAGTTACTCTGGATCTGAGTGATCTTGTCTGCAAAGTAGATGAAACTCCTCACAGCAGGCCTGGAACAAGTCCCTGTCCAGGAGAAGGGAGGCCGGACTGACCAGCCCCGCACCACCTGGAACAGCTCCGCTGGACACGACTTTGCAGATGCTATGCAAAGAACTCCTTTTTTGCTGTCCTCACAGCCTCAACATAGGACCGCAAATGGGTCCTATGGTGAAGTCTGTCAAATTCAGAATGAGTCCAACGCCAGTATTGCTCTAGTCTCCTACCTGCCTGTTTCATACCCCACAGCCGCTCAATAAACCAAGGAGCCCTGCGGTGATGAGACGGAGGGAGAAGACGTCTCAGAGCCACCCTGTTAATTGCTTCCCCCAGCAAGATGTTCCAATGCTGGACAAGCTCATCGACAGAGTGACCATTGGAGTCTATGGTTAACTCCCTCAGAGCCTCCTGGAACCGTTGCGGTTCCATCAGCCTCCGAGGGTGGACCAACCTAGCTGGTCCATTCCCCTTCTGAAGGAGGTGCACTGAGAGACTGGCCTGTAGGAGATAATGATCCGTCCATGACAAGGGCATGATCCTCACATCCCCCACTAACGGATCACCTGCCTCAAGACCAGAACAGAAGATCAGGTCATGGGTGTGCCCCCCCCCCACATGGGTCGGGCAGTTGACCACTTGGGACAAGTCCATGGTTGCCATGGCGGCCATGAACTCACACTCCGCTCCTACAACGCCAACGTTGGCATGGGCAATGAAGCCCCCAGGACCAAGGTCCTGGAGGAGTACAGAGCCACCTCCAAGGCTAGCTCTGCTAGAGCGGCAAGGAATGTTGCCAGACAGGAAGGGGCCCAGTATACCAGCAGCACCCCAAGGTTGCCCCCAGCCAAATCAAACACCACATGGAGGGCCTCAATACCTGGAATCTCCTGAACTGGATATCTCCTAACTGGCCATCTCTCTCTAAAAATAATAGCTACACCTTCCCCCCCCGGCCTCCCATTCAGGGCTGGTGCTGCACAGCATACCCGGCCGGAACAAGGTCCACTAAAACTGGTCCTGCCTCCTCATCCAGCCAGGTTTCTGTAATACATGCAAGGTCTGCTGCCTCATCCAGGTTCAAATCCTGGATCACTGGGGCCTTATTCACTGTGGACCTTGCATTCAGCAGCAGCAGCCCTTTACAGGAAGAACTTAGACCCCGATCCTCTCTCACTCTCAGTGGGGGGGTGACTCTCTTAACATCCACCAGGACCCTCGGTCCCCTGGGAAAGATGAGTCACCTGTCCCCTTGGACCATACCATCCTTGCCCCATAACCACCCCTATAGCCGCTTCTCCCCTCCCATCTGCTCCATCCTTATCCCTACCCCCTGGCTGTTTGCCCTGCCTCCAGACTTACCCTCCCTCCTCACAACACTCCCTACCCCCCTTACCCCAAACCACCCCCTCCTCCCTCCTGCCCGAGCCTCCCCCTCTCACCAGGAGGCTCTCCCCACCCTCCTAAGGCAACCCCCATTCTCTCACCAATGGGAAATGCCTCCCCTCTCCTCCCCCCAACCCTTCCCCCATCTGACCGGACACCCCACTGCCACCAAGGGCTGGAACTGGACAACTCCCCCCACCCAACCTCCCCCCACCATTCTACATTGGGCATAACTGCCCCCCCAAGTCATCCCTCCCAACACCTTCCCCTGCTGCTACCAGAGGTCAGTGATTAAAACCTTCCCCTCCCTACCCCTTACACCCACTCCCACAACCAACACAACCCACTTCACCCCCTTCCTCCTCCCCCCAAACACTAGCAAAATGACTCACAGAAATAGTGGTCCCCCTGAGTCCCCTGCAGTCCCCAAAGGGCCCCAAGGGGCTGCACACTTTGGCAGCAGCCCTTCGGCCCATGGCCTGAAGCCTGCGCTGGTGGCGTCTTCTTGTAGCCCCCCCCCAGGCAAATTCCGGGTCAGGGGGTCAGACCAGGGCACCCAGCCCAAGTGCGCTGATTCCCCTGACTCCCCCTAACCTTCCTACTGTCTTTTACCCGCAGGTGACATGCAGGGATCGGAGGCATGCACTGGAGCAGTGGCGGGGATTCTTCAGCGGCGGTGGCGGCTCCCACAGTGGTGTCAGCACACCCCCGACCAGATGACAAGGTGAGTCCAGCTGCCCTCTCCGCTGGCGGTTCCTTCTTGTACTCCCCCCGGCAACTTCTGGGTCAGGGGGTCAGGCCAGGGCACCCAGTCCAGGTACGCTGGTTCCCCTGACTCCCCCTAACCTTCCTACTGTCTTTTCCTCACAGGTGACAAGTGGGGATTGGAGGCAGGCACTCCACATTATAGACCAGTCCACGATCTAAAGAAACAATATATGTATAATTTTATTGTTTAGACCGTAGTCATAACAAAAACAACAACAGAAATAATAGTCAAATGACAAAATCAACAAAGATTCCAGCAGGTAAAAGCAGAAAACAGATGCACTAAAAATACAGCCATAAGATAAATATATACTAATATCATATCTAAACCATCCCCTGAGCACCCCATTTCCCAGTTTGTAGCCAATTAAACACCAAGAATAGCTAAAAGAAAACCAAAACAGCACAGAGTTGGGGGAGCCCACACGTGGCTGATGGCAGAGGAAGAAGAGGCACATAACCAAACACTGCTTCGGCCAAGGCAAATACTCCCCCAAACTAATGGGTCTCCAGATAAGTTTGTCTGATATGAAAGGCTATCTGGCAGAAACTTGCCACTGCCCGGGATGTTTCTGAATCAATAGGATTTAGGGCTTTCTGTAAAATGTCATGGCTACAACCTGGTCCAAATTCACTAAGCAGCCTCCCCATGTACTTGTACCTGGGGCCTGTAAAAAAAGGGCAATAAAAAAGTAGGTGAGCCGGGGAATCGACTACCCTCAGGTCACAAAGGGTACAGAGCCATTGTTCACGGGGGGTGCCCTTATATCGGTCTTCCAGAAACGCTGAAGGGTAAACATTATATCTTAATTGGGCATACGCTGATTTTTTACCAAAATCCGTCCGCTTAAAGAGGTAACATAAGAGCGCACTCTCCTGCTGGAGAGTTTGGTCCCGCAGCCTTCTCATAATTAGACTTTTGGCCGCTTGGTGCCCAACGTACTTCAGCCCAGCAGACAAAAATCCTAATTTAGAGACTCCAATTCTACAGCCTTAACCCAAGGCCCACCCAGACCACTGTTTATGGCCAAAGTTAGGAGGGAACTTACTTGGGGGAGAAACAGCACCACCTTAAGCCAATAGTTCACTAGGGACTGGAGGATGTAAAGTCTGAGAGGAGAACAGCTTAACTCAGCACGTAAAATCACCTGTGGAGTGGCCCTGGAAACTCCCAATATCGAGTGCATAAATCCATTTTGAACACACTCCAATTTGTTAAGAAAGGATAAGCCCCAAACTGGGGCTGCATAGAGGATCTGTCCGACTATCTTAGCCCCAAAAAGACATAGGGCTGGGGCAACCAATTTCCCTCCCTGGCCAAAAGAATACTTTGCAGCAGCCCTTCGGCCCACGGCCTGCAGCCCGCGCTGGCGGATCCTTCTTGTACACACACCCCCCCGGCAACTTCTATGTCAGGGGGTCAGGCCAGGGCACCCAGCCCAGGTGCGCTGGTTCCCCTTACTCACCCTAACCTTCCTACTGTCTTTTCCTCACAGGTGACAAGCGGGGATTGGAGGCAGGCACTCCGCATTATAGACAAGTCCACGATCTAAAGAAAAAATATATGTTTTCTAGGTTCAGCAGATAGTCTGGTAGGTTATGTGTGTTGACTTTGTGTCTCTAGATACTATTATTCTTTGTTGAAATATACCAAATGCTTCTTAACCCAATAATTTTCTATCTGAAATGGTTAGTCAAATGTTTTCAATAAAAGAAATCTTTTAAATAATTTCTTTTAAAAAAATAGAATTTAGCCCATCTGGAAAGTATCTGACAGCATTTCAAAATAAAATAAAGCATCAAAACAAACAAACAAAATAATAATTTTAAAAATGGTTAGAGGAAAAGTACCAGGGTCAGGTGGTTTCCTGCCCCTCGTTTGGAAGACCCAGTTTCCTTTCTCCCATATATTGTTGCCTACCAGTTCTGTAATTATGATCTTTCTTTTTTTATATTCTGTTTCACCCTGATTTCCTGAAACATCTGCGGGTGGAGGA
The DNA here is from genome assembly GCA_003113815.1 of Sphenodon punctatus. Taxonomy (NCBI): domain Eukaryota; kingdom Metazoa; phylum Chordata; class Lepidosauria; order Sphenodontia; family Sphenodontidae; genus Sphenodon; species Sphenodon punctatus. The sequence goes on from QEPC01007615.1 coordinate 120,128, forward strand.
CGCACCAGTCGGACCCGGAGTTTTATAACTTTCTTGACTCCTGTGACGTGTTTTTACAAGAGACATGGCTGGTGGAACCCCCCAACCTCTTTAAGGGCAATTGGAGGGGATTTGATATTTATTGGGCGGATGCGAGGCCCTCTGGTTCTCATGGCCGCCTGAGTGGTGGCCTTGCGCTACTTATAGCTTCTACCTTATTAGTCCAGGTTAAATGTGTTAGTTCTATTAAAGCGTATTTTTCTTTATTCCATTGCCGTTTCCCTACTGGTTGTGAGGTGTTGCTCAGAGTGGTGTATGTCCCCCCGGAACAATCAGTTTACTATTCCACTGACATCTGTACTCTCTTAATCAAACAGGTGTATGAGGCTATGGTGAAGTTTCCGGAGGCCTATCTGCTGCTAGGAGGGGACTTTAATGCCAGGCTAGGTGACCCTATGTCTCTGCCCCCTCAGCCTAGCCTTGAGGACTCAGTGGGCCTTTCCCACATTCCAACACGCCACTCAATGGATCAAGTGGTGGGCCCAAGGAAGGTAATGGTGGATAAATTACTAGACACTCTGGATCTTATTATAATAAATGGCTGCCTTGAAGACAACCTGGCAGGTAATTTTACCTTCCATTCCCCCTTGGGCTTTAGCGTCTTAGACCTTTTTTTGATTCCCCCTCATTTATTCTCTGTGGTGGCTAATTTTTGGGTAGTGCCCCTGTTTGTGTCCAACCATCTCCCTATAAGTATTAATATTTGGGACCTGCTGATCCACTCCCCTGCCCCTGATACCCTTGCTCCCTCCTTTGAAGGTCTGCCCCCTCCTCTGGCCTGGGTCAAATGGTCTGAGGAATTGAAAGGCATGGTGACTGACTTGTTCAAGTCACCACTAGTTGTGGCCATCCGTGCTGAAATTGCAGCCCAGGGACCAGATACGGTTAATCGATATGATGAACTGCTGGCATTGATCCCAGTGCTCACCACTCAGATATCTTACATTAAGAGTCCAGTTTTTCCCCCTGTCCCTCCTCCTTGGGTCGATGCCGAGTGCTGTAGGGCCAGGGCCCAGCTCCGCCGCCTGGTTAGGAAAGTGAAGTTTAACCCCTGCCATCCCTCCAGACTTTTACTAGCGTCTATGAGAAAATATTGTCGTAATTTGTTGGCACTTAAGCGAAATGATGCCCAGAAAGGCTTGTCGGATGCCCTTATCAAGGCAGCTAATGATAAGGACTCACAGAGATTCTGGGAGATCATTCGTCAATCTCAGAGGGGGGGGGAGGGTATCCCTGCAGGGCTTTCCTGCACCCAGAAGTGTGGCAGTCCTTTTATGAGGGTTTATTTTCTAAATCCAAGCTGGGGTCTTTTGATTTGGAGACTCTCTCTATGGACAGGTTTCAGAAGTATCCCCCAGTCTCTGCTGACTAAGTGGTTTTGCTCATTGGCTCCCTTAAATCCGGCAAGGCCCCAGGACTGGACTTTATATCACCAGAACTTTTGAAGAGCAATCCGGTATGGTGGGCAGAGGTGTTAGCACCTTTATTTACTCACATTAACAAGACTGGTGCCCTCCCGTCTTCTTGGCTTTCTAGAATTGTTGTCCCCATTTAAAAAAAGGAGGACCCTATGTCACCAGGGAAATACTGACCGATCAGTTTCCTTAGCATTATAGCCAAATTATATACAAGGTTTTTGTTATCCAAATTACAAGGCTGGATGACGAGGCAGGAACTAGTCGAGCCGGAGCAAGTCGGTTTTCGTGGGGGGTCTGCAACATCTGACCACATTTGTGTTCTGGCGGCATTAATCTCTAAATCAATATCCACCCAGAGGAAGCTTTACCTTTGCTTCATTGACCTCGAGAAGGTGTTCGATTCTATATGCAGGGATTGCCTCTGGACCAAACTTCATTCCCTGGACATGGAACCTAGGTTATTATTTCTTATAATCAAGCTTCATTCAGGGAACTCCCTGCGAGTGCGGGTTAATTCACAAGGTATACTTTCCAACCATGTACAGGTGAGATCGGGTGTACAGCAGGGGTGCCTATTGGCCCCCGCTCTCTTCAACCTCTTCTTGAACAACGCAGTGTGATTTATAAAGTCGCTCAATACATACCCTCTGAAAATTGGTGACCGCTGAATCTCCCTGCTATTATATGCGGATGACACTGTACTGATCTCCCAAACCCTCGTGGGGCTGAGGCTTTCGATGTCAGTTTTTGGGGAGTATTGCCAGTCTGAGATGTTAGCAATTAATTTTGCTAAAACTAAGGTACTGGTTGAAGGTTTTAGAAGTGCTCAGAAATTTCATCACTGGGCCATAGGGAACAACTCCATTGAGCAGGTACAGGCATTTAAGTACCTCGGTGTGATCTTTACCTTCTCTAGGGGTTGGAAGGTCCACTATGAAGCTGTCCAAGAGCAGGCAGGGAAATCTATGGCAGCAATTATTAAGTTTTTTCTTGGTATGGGGGGAAGTTGGTCTGCCCGGCCTTGCAACTCGTCAGAGCCAAGGTGATTGGCTATCTTCTTTATGTGATTCTCATGTGGGGACCTGCCCTCTTTTCTAATTTGGAGCATTTGCAGAATAAATTCCTGTGTGTGATTCTGGGTGCCCCTCGAGGGATTCTGAGAGCAGAAACCCTTTGTATTCCACTCAGAGTTTATGTCATGCAGGCATTTCTCAATTATTGAATTAGGAAGGTACTATTCCCCCACCTCAAATGGATCCCTATTGGCCCTTACTGTCATCGCCAGCCTTGGAGATAGCTGGATTGGAAGGGCTGAGCAAGAAGTTCTCAATTTGGGATTCTCATTTGAGAGCCTGAAAGCTCTTGGTTGAGTGGGAGGTCTCCAAAAGCTTAATTAAAAGGTGGTTGTGGGACCAGTCTGTGCAAATTGAAAGTGCTCTGATGGCTGCCCAGAAGGTGGCTCCCCACTTTATTCCATACAATCCCTCACTGTTTAGCCCCTACTATCTTTTTGAGTGGCAGGATGCCAACAGACGCATCACATTTTTCAAAATGAGGGTGAACGTTTTCCCCTCGGCGTTTTTGGAGGGTCGCTACGCGGGGATCCCACGTGATCAGCGGTTGTGCCCCTTATGTTCCCTGGGTGAGATGGACACTCCCGATCACATCGTTTTTCATTGCCCTTCGTTTGATGGCCCCACACATAAGTACTTGGGAGGATTCCCCATGAGCGACATCTGGAGATTTTTTAATCCTACCAACTCCGAACTGTCCAGGGCAGTGGCTAACTATTGCTGGGCGGTTACCCAGATCAGACAGCTTATTCTGGCACCCCTCCTAAATGTTTGGCTATTTAGAGATCTGTGAATATGGAAGGGACTCGGTCTGGGGGTGATCTGAAGATTTTGTTTTGAAATGGACTGTTCTTTTATGTTTTGCAAATTTTATCCCTTGATAAGCGGTCTATTTGTTTTGGACTGTTTACTCTCGGTTTTATTTTTGTTATGGCTTCGGCTAAACAATAAACTTTATATATATATTCTGTTTTTCAGAGTGTGTTGATTTGGGGGAATTAATGATTGGGAAGCTTATGCAGGATTAGATTATATTAGCAGCTGTGGAACTTGGACACTTACTTTGATTGCTGGTCTGAGTTTCCTAACTTGACTCCTACTCCAGAGGGAGCCATGGGAAGACTGCATGTTTCTAAGCTAGGTATAGCATACGGGAATGAGTAAAGAGTGTTATGCTTGCTTGGGGAACTGGTATAAGTTAGATGCAAACATTTAACTAGATATTAGTAGGCCCTAAAATCAAAGTAATTACTAATTTTAAGTTGATATAAGCAACTGCAGATTGCACATGAACAATTATTAAGAAACATGAGCCACTGTGTGAATTGGGGAAGTTGTTGCTAAAACATTTGCTTAATATTTGATGTACTGATGAGTTGTGTGCTGCTATGGAAGATAAAGAAAGACATTGGCCCTTTTCACGCAAACACTGTAACACCGATAAAATGGGTGTTACATTTTATTATACATGTTACTGTGGATACTGTCTTTGTATTTTTGATTCCCTTCTGTAAAGGGTCTGTATAGGGTGGAATAATTATTTCAAGTGCTTTAAAAACTGTCTATAAGAGGTATTGGTCCCGGGGTGTTTAAGTAGCGAGATTGAAATATGGCCTCACAGAAACGGTCATGTGTAGAGGCAGCTTTAATTTCCCCCCCTGAGACCAAAGTAATGAAGCAAAGGAAAATTGATTGTTTCCTCACCTCTGGGGTAAATTGTGAAGGGTTGGAGAGTGGGGAAGGGACTATCTCCTCCCCAAAAGTCCACTCCCCACCAATGCCCCGAGTATATATCAATTCTCTGATGGAGGACATATCTGTCCTATCTAAATCTGGGTCTTTGGACCCTGCAATAGTATTAAAGGATTATAATAGGCAAATCGATCAAGCCAATAATACTTCTTACTTGGCCCGTCATATTCTATTAACAACCCAGACGATTTCCCATATCCACGAGTTATTACATCAGCAAAGCAATAAGATGGATGAGTTTGCGGTTAAAATTAAAGCATTGACCAATACAGGGCCAAATTGGGGAGTAAATCCCCCAAAAGTTGCTGCTGGGCCTGTATCATTGGGTAAGGTAGATGCAGCCACTGTGATGGAACAAGTTAAGCCAGGGCTGACTGTCGTGTCAGAAGAATATGGGATACTTAGATATCGTCCAACTAATCTGATTCTAACTGTCTGCCCTCTCTTATCAGGTTTTTTGCCAATGTGGGCTTCGGCCATAGATATTGCGGAGCATCTCCATGTTATTACAAGTCTTCCGATCACCTGTAGAATTATTATGAGTGTTTCTCATATCCCATGTTTTAACAATCGATGGGTAATTAATATTGAATTTAACACCCCTACGTGGGTGACAAGGCTCTTTGAATGCGAACAGCTTCTTAATAATAATCTAGTTTATCTTTCGCCAGTTTTTGACAAAGAGCCCCTATTAAATGGGAAAGACAAGCCTCCTGTAAAATTGGGAGAAGGTATGAGTAAGCGAAAATTCTGTAATCATAATCATTTGGGGGGTGAAGAGGGAGGAAGTGAATTAATAACATGAAGGACACTGTAGGGGTGTCTGCCTCTGGTAGAACTGAGATAGCGGCAATGGAGATTGGTCAAATTGAAAATGGGAGCCAAATGGCTATTCTACAACCTTTAGTGAGAGATGAAGTTGACAATCAAAGGAAACAGAAAGGGTGGATAGACCAATTAATGACTTTATACAAAAAGGTGGGTGGTGATTCAGAAAGTATGGGGCGGGATTATCTGGATGACCATATTAATACAGAGGAAACCCAGGGGAAATTGCCCTATGTGGAGTCTGAAACTGGATGTAAGGGTGAGGATTTAATATCCTTGGGACAAAATTTGTTTGATCCAGACGTGTTGGCAAGGGACCCCAGGAAGGGGTCGATTGTAGACTCTGGGGTAAATCGACTTGGTCCTAACCAAGGGAGGGTACATTCTGTGTCTGAGGAGGTGAGGGTGCTCCCAGGGGGAGGGGGGTGCAAACAGGGAAGTGATAATAGAAAGTCAACAAAGTCTGGTGGTAAATGAGTCCCAGGTTTTACAACAAACAGGAGAGGTAGCCCAGGTGGTTAGCAGTCAAGGGCAGGGAGAGGTGTTATGAAGGTCCCCGAACTCCACCTTAAGAGGGATTTGGGGTGATAAGAGTGGGTTCCTGGAATGTGGCAAGGTGGTTAAATAAGGTACTGGACCTGGATTTTATTTCTCATCTAAGATCTTATGAAATTATCTGTATTCAAGAACTTTGGCTGGCCGAGGAGAGTCAATTTAAGTTTGAGAGATTCCACTGCTGGTTCCTTCCGGCAAGGCGATCCTATAAGAAGGGTCGGCTTGCTGGCGGCCTTGGTATATGTATCTCGATGAAATTGAAAGTCAGAGTTAAGATAATTGATATTTATGAAAACAACATCTTGGTGTTGGACTGTGCTATTCCGGAATGGGGCCCTACCTTTTTGTTAATAAATGTGTATCTCCCTCCGTCTGATGTGGATGTGTGGGCATACCTTAAAACTCTTCTGGCAAAGATACAGATGAAATTTAACAAAGTTGAGTTGGTTATACTGGGGGATTTTAGCGCCAGAATAGGCCCCACAAATTCTTCTTTGTGGTCTGGTATGCATCAATTAAAACTTTCCAAGCTGGATGAGTGCTGGAATATAGATAGGTGCTCTAGGGACCAGAAAATAAATAAGGAGGGGAAATTGCTCTTTCAGCTGGTCATGGAAAACAACTTGTATATCCTGAATGGAAATTATTGGGGTGATAGGCCTGGTGTGATAACTTTCCCATTTGCACATGGGGGAAGCACTATAGATTATGCTTTAATCTCCTTACCACAGTTGCGCTTGGTGAGATCATTTAGGGTGGGTGATAGAGTGGTGAGTGACCATTTCCCAATATGCATGACTTTTAAGGGGACTACAGATTCCCCTCCCCTCCAGGACCCCAATTTTGGAGTCTGTGTGCCTCAGTCCAGTCGGGTGATTAGGCCCTGGTCTGGTGCCCTGGAAAGGGAAATAGTAGATACTCTGACATCACATTATGCTAATGAGTTAAGGGCAAGTCTAGAAATAACTGTTGACCCGGAGCTGGCACTATTAGTGATTGGCGATCTTTCAGTTTTATTAAAACCTTTCTGTCAAAGAGCCCTGCAATAAAGGTTAGTGATGATAGGGATATTACTTGGTGGGATACAGAGTGTAGGGAACGGCGAGCTGATTTAAGAAAATGCGCACGTACCCTTAAAGCTAAGTGCGAAAGGAAATATCTAATTCTGTATAGGGCTAAATACCAGCAATATAGAGAGCTGTTAAGAAAGAAAAAACAGGCTTTCCAACTAAGGAGTTGGAATAAACTCCTTGCAGCATTGCAGGGACAAGACGGGAAATTATTCTGGAGGTTGGTGAATGGATCTTTGACAGGTTCACAATATTTGGATAATCCGAGAATTTGTAGTGGAGAATGGGAAAGTCATTTTAGAGACATCTTTAACTCAAGTCGCCCTCTTGATATGATCGGTGGAAATGATGTGGTGGCCCTCCCAGACTGGGACCCAATTAGTGAGGTGGAGGTTTTGGAAGCCATAGAACTGATAAAAAATGGCAAAGCACCAGGGGAGGATTTTATCCCACCAGACTTATATAAAGTAATGCCGGAATGGTGGCTTAAAGCCTTGGCAAATTTATCTCTGCTGGTTAGTAAGTCGGGTTTGATTCCTGAACTTTGGAAAACTGCGGTGGTAATCCCTGTTTATAAGAAGGGAGATAGATCAGAACCTAAAAACTACAGACCCATCAGTTTATTATCTATTGTCTCTAAACTATATGCTAGAATATTGCTAAAGAAATTGCAAACATGGGTTTCTCAGGAGCACATTATTGCTTTAGAACAGATAGGTTTTTTACCAAAAAAAAGTACGATAGACCACTGTTTCCTCCTGAGCCATCTTGTTGAGAAGTATAAAACCAAGGGGCTGAATCTATACTCCACATTCGTAGATTTCTCCTCCGCCTTCGATTTGGTAAATCGGGAGAAATTATGGAAGAAACTTGCTAGATTAAAAATCGATCAGAGGTTACTGAGTCTAATAAGATCTTTGTACTCAGATACAGGGCTAAAAGTCAGATTGGATAGATTAGGATACCTATCTGATTACGAGAGGGGTTAGGCAGGGGTGCCTGCTGGCCCCGTTGTTATTTAACATTTATGTTAACGATCTGATTTTGAATCTCCAAGATACGGGAAATTATATGGCTCCAAAAGTTGGTTTAAGGGTTTCGCTTATAATGTATGCGGGCGATACAGTGCTATTATCAACCTCTGGTTTGGGCATGAGACGTCTGATGGGCGATTTTGTTAAAGAGTACAGAGCCCAAGAACTAGTAATAAACTTTAAAAAACCAAAGGTTCTGTTTTTTAGATATGTCTTTAAGCGTGAATATTGGTTGATGGACTCAACCCCAATCAAACAGGTAACGTGTTTTACCTATCTGGGAGTGGTATTTTCTTATAATGGATCGTGGCTCCCCCATATACAGTCTTTGAAAACAAGTGTATTGGGCTCTTTGGGCGCAATTTGTAAAAAAAATTCCACAAAGGGGGGACAGCGATTTGCACCCACCTTGAAGGTCTTCTATGCTAAGATCGTAGCAAAATTAAGATATGGGGTCCTGCTCTGGGGTGTTTCACCTGGGGTAGTGGAAATACTTGACCCCATACTCCATCTATTTCTGAAAAGGATGATGCAGGTTCCAAACTCCACACCTTCTGTATTGTTGAGATGGGAGTTGGGGGTTCATTCTTTGAGTGCAGATTTAATGTCAAATATGATGTCTGGGCTGTTTAAAATTGGTACTGAACATGAGGGGGACCTGGTAAATATATGCCTTCAAGAGAAATGGGAAGGAAATTTCTCTGGTTCTCATTGGTGGGCTAAAATAAATAGCAGCCTTCACGGGACTGGTCTGTCTTTTTCATTTTTGAGGGACTTCTCTCTTAAAGAGGTTAAAAAAATGCTGAAGATTAGGTATACTGATCTGGATCTACAAACGACTAGGATGTTGATAATACAATCAAAGATGTCACCCCTGTATCAGTACTTGATGCCTGAGTGTGGGGGTGTAGAGTATATTAACTGGGATTTACCATTCCAACACAAATGAGCGTTTTTTGTAATGAGAATTCAGATGATGCCATCAGCAGTTCTTGAGGGAAGATACACTGCCACCCCATATGTAGACAGAATGTGTCCTTATTGTTCAACGGAAATAGAGGACTTAGTCCATTATCTATTTGTCTGTCCAATGTTTACTAATATACGAGGAAGACTCGAGGAGAGGGTGACAATTCCCCCTAATTTATCGGTAAAACAAAAGTTAATATACCGCCTTGCGGGTGTAAATAAACCACTTACTGAGGTAATGGCTCTCAATATTTAAGATATGCAAAAGACTAGGGCTATGAAAGTGGAAATGATGAAACGATGAATGATGAATAAAGGAAATGAGGTTCTCTGATTGGGTGGGTTTAATTAGTCCTGTAGTGTGACTCCTGACCTGCTGGGGCATTAAATTTGGGTGTTCATCCTATGGATTGCTTGTAAATTTGATCTTATGTGAGATATATATGCTGTATATTGTATGTTTTGTTTCATTTTGTCATGGCCTACAGCCAGCACAATAAAGTTTATTATTATTATTATTATTAATATACATGTTACTGGTCACCCACAGGGCAACACTGCAGCCCTGAAACATGGGCCCTGTTCACACGAGATGCCTCCACCCAGTTTTGATGGATGGAGGTGTCTGTGTGAACACCGCAAGCGATGAGTAGGGTGCATTTTGCTGGGTGGAGATCGGTGGAGGTATCTGTGTGAACACCATGCAGTGGGTGTAGGTGTACGCATGCTACCACAGTGGAGATGGGTGGAAATGGGTGTGTGCCCATGGGAACGGCTGCACTCCCATCTCCACCCATTGCAGGTGCATATCCATCCCCCCCACCCACTGTGGCCCATTTGAAAAAGGCCATTGGCCACTGACCATGGTTTTAAAATCAGGGTAATCATTTTAAAATCATTATGCTAAGCAGTGCCCCAAAAAGCAGGCTACCAAGAGTGAGACAGTCACTCAAGACGACAAACCCAAACAGTGCAACTATATGCAGAAAGCCAAAAAAAGACAGCAGTACCCACAGCATGGCCCACCATCAGCAGTGCACCCACTTTAAAATAAATATGGCAATCAAGCAGTGCCCAGAAAAGCAGGCAAGCAAAAGTGAGAAAATCACTCAAGAAGACAAACCCACAAAAAGACAACTGTGGCAAGAAATCCAAAATAAAAACCAGCAGTAGTTTACGAACAGCATGGCCCACCATCAACAGTGCACCCACTTTAAAATCATTATGCCAACCAAGCAGTGCCCAGAAAATCAGGCTAGCAAAAGTGGGACAATCGCTCAAGAAGACAAACTCATAAAAGTGCAACTGTGGGCAGAAACCCCAAAAAGCCAGCCCAGCAGACAAAACACCCACAAGAAAGAAACCAGACATTCACCCACCCACACACAAAATCCTCCATTGTGCCTACCTTGTGCCCATCTATGCAAGGCAAGCCCCCTCCCACTCCCCCCACACCATATTATTTTAACCAGAAAGAAAACATATCTCCCCTGTGCCCCAGTGATCAGTCACATCTTGGCAAAGTCGAACCCACAAAGTAGTCACAGTGCCCATAAAAACCACAGCAAAAAATGATCCCTCTCCGGTCTCTATGGTGCTGCCAACTTGCCAACAGGCAGTGCAAGCAGCAGCAGCACACAAACTTTAAGTATATTTGGCACTGGTGGCAACCCCCGGCATTGCCCGTAGTATATGGACAGGCCAGGGGAAGTGGAGTTAGGCAGATCCCTTTGACCACTATGGTGCCAAGCAGTGCAAGAAGCAGGAAGTTGTGACACCCACTTATTTTTTATAAAAGGCATGGAATTGGTGTGGCACTGGTAACTTGGCCAGTTCAGGCCAGGGGAAGTGGAGCAAGGCAGAGATCTCTCTGGCCTCCATGGTGCCAAGCAGCAGGCAGCAGCAGAGTGGCACCCACTTATTTTTTTTAAAAAAAATCATGGCATGGTGGAAACAACTAGCCCATGTCCCCTAGCATTGCCCCTATGGCCAGGTCAGGCCAGGCACCCCTCTCCCCCTCAAGCCAATTACTTACAGATAAGCAGGTTAGCGCACACAGCCAAGTTCAGTAGAGAATAAAAGTTTTCAGAGGACTGGTTTTGGTACTCAGAACTTCAGAAATTTGGAACTGAGTACCGGAATCCCCAGTGAATTCTGACGTTTTCTGAGGACCGAGTTTTAGCTCTAGGTTTTACCTAGTCTGGACACCTGGGCCAGGTTCCTACAGGCCAATGAAAAGGAGATATAATAATTTCATATGGATTATGTATTTATTTTATTTAAATTTATTATCCTGCCCTATCCCAAGGGTTCAGAGCAGGTAAGGAGGAGGTTGCTTTATCTATTGCAATCTCCTCCTTACTAGCCTTTCTCACTCTCATCTTGCCCTCCTCATTTCTGTTCAAATCCTCAGTGCCAAGACCATCCACCTCACCCACTGCTTGGATTGTGTCCATCCCCTCATCTCATCCCTCCATCTAATTCTCTGCCTGAATGCATTCAGCATGAGCTCCTTGTCCTTACTTTTGTGTATAGAAAAAAAAATCATTTTAGTTTTTATTTTAGTTTTTAGTTATTAAAATTCCACTTATCTTAGTTATTCCCACTTGTTTTAGTTATTATTTTAGTTATTCACATTGGTTTCTATGGGAAATGGATTTCTGGCTGTAACGTCTTCATTATTAATCTAATTTGCATGAAGATTGGCAGATTGTACCCCTTACCTAAGGGCTCATACCTACCAAATTTCAAAAAGAATGGATAAAGGGTTCAAATTTTATAAGCAATTTAAGTTTGCAGACACATTCTTAGCTATAACATATTTGTTTTCCATCCAATTTGGATTACATTTGGATGTATTTTTTCACTCAGCAAAATGATCCTCCATGTCAAATTTCAGAAAGATTAGATAGGCATTCACAATTTTATAAGCATCATGGTTTGTGCATGCATTTGTAGCTGTAAGTTCTTACCTTCCCATCCAATTTGGATCACATTTTGCCAAATTGTACCCCTCAACCAAGGACTTCCCCCCTCCCTTCTGACCCCATTCTTAACTCCTGTTTACCAGTAAAGGCAGACAGCCTGGAACCAGTGCCAGTAACTTCAATAACTAAAACTAAAATGTTTTTTGTTTTAGTAATTATAACTGAAGCAAAAATGATTTTTTTTTAGTTTTAGTTATTCCTAATAACTAAAACAAATGCACATCCTTACTTTCAAGACCCTTCATAGCCTTGCTCCCTATTTCTCTGTGCTTGTTAGGAATGTGCGAACGCGGTTCGGGTGTTCAGTGTTCGGCCCAAACCCGGCCCGTTCAGATGCCTGAACTGAACGGCCAAACCAAACACCCGAAGGCCCAAACAGTTTGGTCACATTCAGGTAGGAAAAACAGGGCTGGAAGGCCCAGGGAGAGGGGGGGACAGCTGAAGAGCAGACTTCCTGGCATCAGGGGTGGAGAGGCTTGGACTAGCAGTCAGCCTGCCCAATCACCATCCATTTTTCCCTCCACCCACTGGCTTCGCAATCTGTGATTGGCATGGGGCTAGGCTGCACAGATCCAATGGGGCTTGTGGTAAGGCGGGCGCAGCAAGTAACAAAAGTCATTGCCCTCCCCCCTTCCAATTCCTTCTGAGCTAGCCACTGATCCTGTCAGCAGGCATTTTTAGAAGTCTCCCTCTCCCAGCAGTTTGTCTTCCTAATCCATTGCCATCCTCCTATTTCACCCATTCCCACACATTTACCTCCATAGTTTCATTTATTTAGATTAGATAGATTTAGGTGTTATTTTTATTTTTTACCCCTCCCCGTGTTCTTTCTTCCTACCCTCCACTGAATCCTTCCCTTCTCCCACTATATATTCCATTCCTGATTCCCTTCCTCTGGTTTTGGATTTATTTAGAGTAGGATTAGATTGATTTAGGTTTCATTTCAGTTTTGTACCCCTAGCTGTGTTGTTTGTTGTGAGCTGTCTGTGTTTCCTGCCCCCCCCTCATCCCTATGTATATATATAGATAGATCAATATTAGATATAGAGATTACTATATAGAGATAGAGATATAGAGATTCTCTATATAGATATATAAATATATCTATATAGAGATAGAGATATAGAGATTACTATATAGAGATAGATAGTTGTAGGAGTTAGCTTAGTTATAGAGATAGATAGAGATAGTTTGTAGTGGGTGTGGATGAGTGGGGGGGGGGTGAGTGGGGATGTGTGTGAAGCTGTGTGCATGCCCCACCCATGCACCGGCACGCTCACAGACCCACCACCTGGCGTAGCCATGTAAAAGAGGCCTGTGAGGAGCCACTTGAAGAAGAACAGAAGGTTTCTACCTTGTAAACAAGGTTCTTTGAGATGGTTCCTAACATTCTCACAACACCCACATTTCCAGCCCCACATGGAATTTTTTTCTTATATGACTAGAAAGGGTTGGAAGGAACTGTCATTCTGAGGTGGAGAGTGTTTTTATACTAGAGGAGCTCGAGACCATCATGTGGTTTATTATTTGAATAAGGTGAGCATGCGCAACCCAGCTGTGACAATGTTGGGACCTATCTCGAAAAACCTTCTTTACAAGGTAACAACCTTCTGATCACTCACATGGGGAGGAATTGTTTTTAAACAAACAGCTTTATCTCCCAGTCCGATCGGTGTGTCCCCACGCTGCTGCTGCTGCTGGGTCTCCGACGGCCTACCATGCTGCCACGGGCATCTGGGGGGGTCCCTGGAGCACCCCAAGCCTCCCGGCGGGTCCAAACTTCACCGAATGCTCAGCAGGTCCAAACTCCGCCGGACCGAACCACCGAGCCTGAACTAGGTTTTTGGACTGAACGGTTGAACGGCCAAACATCCGAACCCCGTTCTGTTTGCACATCCCTAGTGCTTGTTTCTTGGCACACTCCTGTCCACAAGCTTAGCTTCGCCTCTGCTACCACCCTCACCTGTTCATGATTCCTTTGCTCCTTGAAACATGTTGTCCACCACTTCTCCTTTGTTGCCCCCCCATGCCTGAAATTCCCTCGCTGAGTACATCTGTTCTTGCTACCTCCCTGCCAACTTAAATAATATCACCTTGTGATTATAGATAGCAACAAAGACATGCAAAATCTATCAAATATTATTCAGATCATAACCCCATCTGCAGATGGCGTAATAGTTTAACAAACTTTGTGCAAGGCTGGATGTAGAATGATTTGATATGTGACTATTGGTTGTTGTGAACAGCAAAGCACAAATGATGTTTACTAACAGGGAAAATGTATATTTGTTGGCTTCTCTGTTACAATAAAATAGAATTCAACACAAAACAGGGAGATTCTATGTGGTCAATATTGTTAACTATAGCTTTGGGGCAAAGTTAATTTGTTACCGTTGCCTGATTGATGGATTCAAGCTACTGATAATCTGTTAAAGATACCATGTTGAGATAATAGGTGTTAACAGATGTCCTCATGGGCATCTGTCCCACCCAGGGGATGGGGAGGGCTTCCCCCAGCCAGGCAAGCTCCAGAACAAGCTAGGGATGGGGGCAGGGAGTGATGTGCAGCGCCCCAGCCATGTCACCATGCTCACAGCATTGTCCTGCAGCCCCAAATATGATGGGCAGCCATGGTTAGGTGCCATGGCAACTCCCCCCCCCCAGGATGGGCCAGAAACAGATGTTTGCCCTCTTCTATCTCTCTCTATATGTGTACAGGAGGAGACAGGAAGGGGAAGGAAAAAGGTAAAATGTAAGGGTAAGGAATAAGGATTGGAAAGGTAAGGTGGTAGGGATATATATGGGAGGAGTTTTAGTGCAGGCACCAACAGATTCTGCAATTGTACCCTGACAGAGCAATTGCTAACACAGAACTAGAGTCAAGCAGCCCAACCCTGGAGTATAAAGGGTTGCAGTGCCCTTCCCCAGAGCTTCCCTGATTGGTTCTGGGAGGCAGGAGGTTTTGAGCAATCACAGGATGCCATTCAACTGCCTGGGACCTGCTTCCACTGCTCATTGGCCAGCAATTACATCCATTAAGTCCTTCCCCTCCCATCACAGGACCAGTTCAAGAGTTCACCACTGTTTCTGGCTTCGCGATGTCTGCTCCCTCCTCCCCAGCCACATTTCCTTCTGAAAAACACCTACCAGACTGCTAGACAATAACGAAATCAATAACAACTTTTGTTAAATATCTTAATTGATTTTGTTATTTTTTGTTTTCATTATTTCAATAATGATGACAAATTTTGTTTTTGTTATTGATATAACAAAAACAATATGCACACCCCTACTGGACACGTGGAGGTGCTGCCCGCAACCTAATTGACAGGACGTGGACACTTGGGTGCATGTTAGCCTGCATTAGCCATCATTCCCTCACAAGTCGGGCTCTATATTTTCCAAGACCACAACTGTGAGTGGGGGCTGTAGGTCTGGTGGGTGGTGTCCCCATGTCCTGTGGGGGCGAACACCTAATAAATGGGCAGGTGACAACCACCTAGTAGGGGCTATAGTGGGGTAATATCCTGTTTGTTAACACCCTGAATTAGCACCACCTGCCTGGTTTCACCTATGATTAGCAATTGCAGTAGTGTATCATTTTTTTCATGTACAGCTTTAGTGTTCCATTGTTATAAGTCAATTATTATTATTATTATTATTATTAACATTTATATAGTGCCAGTAGTATGAACTGGTGCTGTACAGAACATAGCAATAGATGCGGTTCCTGCCTGTGGCTTACAATCTAAAAGACAAGGAGGGGGAGACAGGGAGAGGGGACAGTGGGAGAGACAGGGGAGAAGACCAACAAACAATAAACATTCAAGTGGATGTGATGTCTCAGGTGTGTGTGCTTGGCTTGGTTACAATTAGGTTGGTTGCAGCAGTCTGCGGAGGAGGGCAGACAGTGGGTATATGGGAACGACTAGCAGGCATTGGGAAAGACGGCGAGGAAAAAGTGGGTCTTGAGGAGGGATTTGAAGGAGCGGAGGGAGGGGGCAAGGTGGATGTTGGTAGGGAGGGAGTTCCAGGCATGAGGGGCAGCAAGGAAGAAGGGTTGAAGGTGGTGAAATGAGGGAGAGTGAGGGAAGGAACAGAGGAGGAGCAGAGAGCGCGTGCAGGAGTGCATAGGGAGATTAGGTC
>QEPC01007615.1:141414-161520 GCA_003113815.1 Sphenodon punctatus
CAATCAGGGGAGCCACTACCTCCCTCGCTCTCCCCACCAACATCACCTCCATCTTATCGGGGTTGAGCTTCAGTCTGCTCTGCCTCATCCATTCCGCCACAGCTTCCAGACACTGGGATAGCACCGAGACAGCCGGGTCTGGGTCAGTTGAAAAGGAGAGGTACAGCTGAGTATCATCAGCATATTGGTGACACCGCACCCCGAACTCTCTCACGACCTCCCCCAAGGGCTGCATGTATACATTAAATAATAATGGAGACAGAATAGAACCCTGTGGAATGCCGCATGATAAGGCATGAGGGCACAATCTCTCATCCCCCAACACCACCCGCTGGCTTCTCCCCGAGAGGAATGAGCGGAACCATTCAAGAACAGTCCCGTCCAGACCCCCCAGGTCACGCAGCCGCCTCACCAGCAGCCCGTGGTCCACGGTATCAAAAGCGGCCATCTCAATGCTGTAGCCGGGACAGAACCCAGATTGAAAAGGGTCCAGGAAACCGATGCTATCTAGATGCCCCTGGAGCTGGATCACCACCGCCCGCTCAATAACCTTCCCTAAAAAGGGACCTTTAGAGACAGGTCGGTAACTGGTGAGTGCATCCACATCCAAAAAAGGTTTTTTCAGCAGGGGGCGCACCACCGCCTCCTTGAGGCAAGGCAACAACCTCCCTTGCCTCAAGGAGGCAATAAGGCTGCGGGACACAACTCCACTTTGGCAGACCTCACTGTACCTTGATGGGCTGGCCAGATCTGGGAAAAGTAATTTGTCCAAGACCACCATCAAGACCAACATTCAAGCTCAGAACTTCCCATTTCAAGTCCAATGCATTGTCCATTCCAATAAAGTCCTAAACTGTCTAGGCCCTGCCTACCTATGGGACTGCCTCACCCCTCGTGTGCTGGATCGACCCCTGCAGTCATCTGGAGGTGCCCTGCTCGAGGTCCCCCGAGTTTTCCGGGGGGCATGCAGGAGAGGGCATTCTCGGTGGCTGTGCCTCAGCTGTGGAACTCCCTTCTGGTGGGGGTGTGGTTGGTCCCAGATCTCCCCTCTTTTCGGAAAAGTTGTAGGACCTGGCTGTTCTGCCAGGCGTTTGGTGGGGGAGAGGGGTGAAAGGGTAGAGGGTGGTGATGGGGGAGGGGTGGTGATGGGGGTGCTAAATGTCACCTTCCTTTTTGTAGTTTTAAAAATGTTTTATATTGAATTTTGTATTTTTATATTGTAAGCCACCTCCTGATGGCAGGAGGGCCAGGGTATTAAATTGAAAAATAAAATAAATAAAATAAATATTTTCATTAGAACTCCTGAGCACAAAAAATAATATGGATGTGACAGTTTCCCCAATAACAATAGAGTCCACTCAGTCTGTATCAAAACCCAAACTGAGTTTGCTTGATCTCCAAAAATCTGCATATAAAGAGTTCCATGCATAACACAGGAAAGGTTTCTGTCTCCAGTTCTATAACATTAGACACGTTCTCCAGACTTTCCTTGTCCAGCTAAGCCCTGGGCTTTTTAGTAGGGATGGGTGAACAGAACCGAGTTCGGAAAGTCGGTTTGGTTCGGAAATTTGGTTCAGTCGAACGAACAATTCGAGTTTGGTCCAAACTCCGAACTTCCGAACAAAGTTTAGAAATTCAAACCCCATTGAACTAAATGGAATATTATCTTTTAGGGATGGGCGAACAGAACCAAATTCAGAAATTTGGTTCGGTTCGAAAATCACCTTTGGCTCGGAAGTTCAGTTCGGTCGACTGAACTGGTCGAGTTCGGTCCGAACTCCGAACTTCCAAACCGCATTCGCCCATCCCTACATTTTAGGCAAACTGGGGGCAGCTGACCTCCTTCAGGTTCAGCTGCCCTCAATCAGTTTCCCTTGTACAGGCTTAAATTCCCTTCATTTGGGGGGTGAATTGGCCAGGAGCATGGGAGCTGAGCATATTTAACCCATTTAGGAGCAGTTCATCCTTTACAAGGGTTAAAGTCTGGTTGCACGGATAGCTTCCCTTGGCTTCATGCATATTGTTATTTTTATTGTTATTGTTATTATTTATATAGCACCAGTCATGTATCTAGTGTTGAATAGTCATGGTTAGAGATAGGTCCCTGCCATGAGGGGCTTAAAATCTAGAACAGATAGTGGGGGGAAGGGGGAGCAGCCAGGAGAGGGGCACCCAGGGAGAGACAGGAATACATTGATAGAGCGGAGAATTTCAGGTGCATGTAGTTAGCTGAGTTACAAAGGAGGAGGGAGAATTCTGCATAAATCTGATGGCAGAATCAGAAACAGATATACCTGCCAGTATTATCAATACATACACTGTTAGCCATAGCTTGCAGTTAATAATACCCAGACCTGACTTCTGTTTCTCAAGAGCTTTGTGACATGCTTGTAGCACACTCGGTTGTGTCAGATTCATTAACTCCCTGGGATTCACTTAAACGTTTAATAGGCTCAGTAATTTCTTATGCAGTTGTTCCAAGAATAAATGTTTAAACTTTTAGCTCTTTAAAACAAATTGCAACTTTAAAATCCTAATAAGCTACCATAAGATTCATTGAATTCATGCCACTGTGGAAGCCTTTTGACATCCTGAACCACTTGATCTCTGTCCTTGTCATTTACTATCCCACTAGACAGTGACACCCCCAGTCCAATTCCTTCCTTTTATCTCCCAATCTAGTTCTTTCTTTGGGGTTTTAATAAATAATTGTTTTGAATTTTTAGTGACTCTCCTAACCCCATTGTGGACATATCAAAACACTTCACCTATCAGCTCACTGAAGCTGCAGCTATGCCATTATGGGTATAGCTCATTGGAAATAAGCAGCTTCTTGTTATTGGGTCAAAGTCGTCTTTCCATGCTAGTGGTTTTTTTTATCTCTATGGTTTGCTCTTGTTTCACAAGAGTATGATGTTTCATAAACACCTGGTGATTTAGTTAGAATAAGGGACTGGTCTTTTAACAAGATAGCATTCTTTAAAGTTTGGCATTTAGATATAAAACAGATGTTTGTTGTGCTTTATAAGTGTCCGCCGTCCGGGAAACCTAGCTGGAAATGTCTGGCAGGTCCAGTATTTTTGTGTAACAGAGCAATGTACCTTTTCCTCCATTTTCATTCATTGAAAATGTGCTATTTTATATATGACTTTTGGTTATCTTGCTACTATTTTGTCAACTCAAATATATTACTATAATAAATTTGGTGGGTGCCACACACGTCCTTTAGTCCATGCCAAAGATAACACCCTTCAGAAATGTCAGGGGAAAAGACTTATGGGTGAGTTTTACTAATTATTAATTTATTTATGTTTAAAAACTGTTCCTTACTGTCAAACATCTGTCAAGCCTAGGTCCTGGGTACTACATTTACCCAAACCAGCTGTCATCCTGGCTTTTGGGATGTAACATTTCTCACTACAAGTCTCCTCTCAGTCCGTTCTTTGTGAAGAACATTGAGCATGCAAACATGGGTGCTACCATAGGTGCCCCCCCAGCCTCTGTCTATTGGTGATATCCCCTAAATCCACACATTGCTAAATCATGTCTGAACTATAGGGACTGAGCTAAGACCATTAATTTCATATATTCACACTGGTGGACCAGTTAGGTTGGTCTTCCCCAGAGACTTACGGAGCCAATTGGATTCCAGAACTCTTGGGGGGATATACCCACTGATTTTTAGGGATGGGCGAACGCGGTTTGGAAGTTCAGAGTTCGGACCGAACTTGAATAGTTCGGTGGACCGAACGTTTGAACCGAACTCGAATTCGGAAGTTCGGAGTTCGAACTGAACTCGAACAGTTCGGTAAACTGAACTGAACGTTCGAACCGAACTCGAACTCGAACATTTGGTTCGGATGCGTTCGGTGAGTTCGGAATTGAATTTCCATTGGTTTCAATGGAAAACACATTATCGGCTGTAACTTTTTTGTTTTTTAAGCTATGTGGCTGAAATTTGGGGTGCCTCTACCTTCAATAGAACTCATTATGTGCACCAAATATCAAAACAATTGGATAAAGGAATCCGATTTTAGAAGCAGTTGCATTATTGTATTTTGCAATATTCTACATATACATTCTTAGCTGTAACTTCTTTGCCTCACATCTAATGTAGGTGAAACATGTTAAGTTTATACCCCTTCCCATAGTAACTATCTTTGCCAAATTTCAGAAGGATTGGACAAAAGGTCTTGGTGGTATAAGCAATTAACAAATAAATGTATGTCTGATTATAACATCTTTGTAGTCCAACCAGTGTACATGAAATTTGGCAGGACTATATATTTCACTTTCATGATCATCTCTGCCAAATATCAGAGAGATATTATAAAGGGTCTCAATTTTATATGCCTGTACAACAAATGTAGAGAAGGGGCCTATGCCTGGGATTCTCTTATGTCACTGTGGTATAAGATCGGTTTGTGATGCAAATTGGCCAACAGAAGTGGTTCCCTTTATCAAAATCTCCTGTACATTTGCTGAAATAGCAGGAACGGTATTTGATACATTCCTGTCAAATATCCTGTAAACAGAATGGAATATCAAAATGTAACAGCTGGAAATGTATTTTCAGGTTAATGTCTTATACCCTTGGGACCCTTTATCCACTCTTTCCTAAAATTGGCAGAAATATTAAGCATATGGAGGGATGTAATATGCACAAGTTTCATGAACATTGGATGCAAGATAAAGAAGTTGTAGTCATGAATGTGTATGGAGCTTTTCTTAAAATCACAACATTCAATTGCTTCTGAAATCGGTTCCCTTTATCTAATCGTTCCGAATCTTGGTACATCTGGTGCCCTCCATTAGAGGTACAATCTCCCTAGATTGTATCAAAAAGTAATAAGAAACAAAAATGTTATGGCCAGAAATATGCTTTTTAGTTTTTTCCTTTTATTTCAAAAACTAAATGTCATTTTCAGTTACCGATTGCACCAAACTAAAGAACGAACTGATCCCGACCGAACCAAATACCGAATCTGAACTCAACGTTCGACCCGAATCACCAAACGGCCAAACATTCGAACCGACGAACCGAACCGTACGGGCAAACCGAACTGACGAAACTAACGCAGCCGAACTGAACGGCCTAACCCGAACCACAATCTGTTCGCCCATCCCTACTGATTTTCACAGCTGCTCTGTGGATGGCCTACTCAAGTTGTGGAACAGTCCATTGACCTAACCCATTGACACGGTAGCACCCAGGTGTCTGTTTCCTCCACAGTGTCAGCACAGGTCGTCCTGGTTTATGGGGATTCTGAAGCAGATGAAGCAGGAGGTGACTGAGGCAGGTGGAGTTCAGGTGGTGTTCAACTCGCGCTGAAGCTGATCAATTGTGCCATAGATTGATTTTGAAGGACTATGGCATGGCTAGGGTGATGTCGAGGACTGTGCCCTCTTCTCCACTAGCATAACATCTTCAAAGACCCATCCAGAGGAGCTATTCCAGACGGTGAACAGCCTGGTGAACCAGGGCTGTCTTCATCCTGTGGTTGAGTCATCTTCCACCCGCTGTGAGGAATTTAATGCTTACTTTGCAAATAAAAATCACTCGTATTCACGTCAACTTGGGGGCTGTTAGTTTTTTCATGGTCAGAGTTTGAGGCTGTGGAGGCTCAGTCTTGTCCTGTTTACTTGGATCAGTTTCAGCTGGTGTCACCCACTGAGGCAGGGAAGGACCTTTGGGGAATGTGGGCAACCAGTTGTAAATTAGATCCTTGTCCATCTTGGTTAGTGAAAGCCAGTCATGAGAAACTGGGGCCTTTGCTGTCTGAGATTGTCAGTGCCTCCCTTCGGAAGGGCAGTGACTGGAAGCCTTCAAGATGGCGGTTGTTTGGCCCCTGCTCAAAAACCATCACTTGATGCTAACTCGTTGGGCAGCTAGCACCCCATCTATAACCTTCCCTTTTTAGAGATGGCTATTGGCCTGGTAGTTACCAGGCAGCTGCAGTGACATCTAGGTGCAATCAGATTCCTGGACCCATGTCAGTCTGGCTTTCGTCCTGGATATAGCACTGAGACAACGCTTGTGGCATTGGTCAATGATCTTCGCTGAGAGATTGACAGGGGATATTGTACCCTATCCATCCTTTCAGTGGCCTTTGATACAGTTGACCATGAGTTATTGTTGACATGGTTGTGGGGCTTGGCGGGGGTTCACGGGACACCTCTAAAGTGGTTTTGTTCATTCCTATTGGGAAGGTTTCAGCAGGTGGTGACGGGTGATTGCTCTTCTTCCCTCTGTCCCCTCTATTTTGGGGTCCTGCATGGTTCCATCCTGTCTCCCCTCTTGTTAAATGTGTATCTAAGGCCCCTTAGATATGTGGATGACACCCAAATCTACTTATCATTTTCATCCAACTCAGGCCTTGCAATCTCAGTGTTTACCCAGTGCCTGGCTGCTATTGGGAGACTGAATGTGGGTGAGCTGTCTGAGGCTGAATCCAAACAAGACTGAGGTGATGATGGTTGGCTGGCCCTGTGGCCTTGGAGGGATTAGGACTCCCATCGTTGATGGGGTCCAGCCTCCTATTGGTATAGTAGCCTGGGGTGCTCCTGGATCCCCAGCTGCACCTGGAATGTCAGGTTGATGCTGTGGCCAGTAGTGCCTTTCACCAATTACATCTGTTGAGAAGGCCATGTCCCTGTCATTCCAATGTGGATTTGGCCACCATCATCCATGCCTTCATTACCTCGAGGGTGGACTACTGCAATGTGCTCTACATGGGGTTGCCCTTAAAGACAGTTCGGACCTGTCTCTTGATGGGGGTGGGTCACTATGAGCATATCACACCAGTGCCTCAGAGTCTGCAATGGCTGCCTATAGCGTTCCAGGCACAATTCACAGTTCGGGTTTTGACTTTTAAAGCCCTGAATGCCTGGCTTGGGCCCTACATATCCGAAGGACCATCCTTCTCCTTATGGTCCTTCATGGCCCTTTAAATCAGCCGAGGGTGCCCTCTTGTGGGTTCCATCACTGTCCCAGTTTCATGTGACTCAGACCCTCAGAGAGACATTCTTGGTGGCTGCCCCACAGCTTTGGAAGTCCCTTCCCTTGGAGGCTTGTCTGAGCCCTAGCTTGAATGTCTTCTGGAGGCCGCAGTGTAAGACCTTTTTATTTGGCCAGGCATTCAATAGGTAAGGATAGACTGGGGGGGGGGAGGGTGTTTTTAGTTTTGTGGCATTTTAATTATGTATTTTATATTAGTATTTTATGCATTTCTTGTAAATCACCCTGAGCATCAGGGGATAGGGCAGGATATAAATCTAAATACATACATAAATCAATATTGAGCCCATATATCTGAAAGCTTGCCTCCTTCCTGATGCTCCATTGCAGCTCTCAAGGTTGGCCAGGAACACTCTCTTGCATATCCATGTTCATACAGCCAGAGGGCACAGAGAGGCATTTTTGGTGGCTGCCCACAGTTATAGAACTCCCTTCCCTTGGAGGTTCACCAAAACTGAAGCCTGAACATTTTCCAGAGACAATGTATGGTCTTCCCTCCCCCCCCCCAGCCAAGCATTTGGAAGGTAGGGGTAGGGTTTGGGGAGATTGGGGAGGGATTTATATTTCTAGCCCACCATATCCCATAGGTTCAGTGATATCAACAAATTTACACCAGTATAAATGAGAGCAGATCTTGCCCTCTCATCTTTTCTTAATTCTAGGTCCCTTACTTTATCCGACATGTTCTCTTTTGCTTCTTCTCTGCTCTTTAAATTTAACCTGCATAGTCCTGTTCCAAAATGAGGTGAAATGGTATTTCATTTGCACTGTAGTGGTATTTACATGATGAGTTGTCTGCCATATCCTTAAATCCCATGAGTAAACATATTGTCTAAACCACTGTAATGTTGAGGAACATCAGGCTGAGTCATTTCTCCGTAGGAGTCAGACTCAAAAAGAGCTGTTGCATTCAGGTTCTACAAGAGACCAAATAAAATCCCATATAAGTGTGATGCGATTTTCTCCTCCTTTTAATGTTGTTTTAAGTATTATTTTTAATATTTGTAAGCCGCCCCGAGCTGCCTGTGGCAGGAGGAGTGGGGTAGAAAATGATTTAAATATATATACATTTTAAAATATAACATTATTTGCAGAAGACTAAATAAAACAGGCTATCTCCAAATATGTATATGTATGTTGGAACAGAGAGAGCTCTTCATGATGGCTGCTCCACAACTCTGGAAGTCTCTTCTCCTGGAGGTTTGCAGCCTGAGCATATTCTGGAGGCAATGTAAGACCTATTTATCTGACCAGGCTTTTTGTTAGTGCAGATAGCATCCAGGGAATAGTTTTAATGAGAAGTTCATATAGTCTACATTTTTACAGGTTTTATTTTTGTATATTTTTACATGCCTATCTCTCTATATTTTATGATGTGAACTGCCCTGAACCTGTGGAAGGGCAGGTTAAAAACCCAAATAAATAAATAAATTATTACGGACTTTTTAATATTTGGAAAATGCGACGTTCTCACAAATTCTCCAGCAAAAAAATGAGAAAACTGCCATTAAAAAAATCTCACATCAACTTAATTCAATCAATGCCTCCTGGAGCAAATAAAGAAATCCATGCAAACTACTCCACTAGGGTAAATCAGTGGCATGATGCTGATTTGTACTAGCTGGAGATCTGTCTCAAATATGTATTAGACCCTGCTCCCACCCAAATTTTAATGGAGCCTCTTGTAAGCTCTGCAAGTAAAGAGCATAGACTAAAGACTATATTCTTTAATTCATGGGTGGGAAACTTCACCTCTTGGGGACTACTCTGAAAATTAGTAAAAGCTACTTAAAAAAATTATTATTATTATTATTATTATTATATTTACTTGCCACATCGTTGTAGGTTCCCCAACCAATTACAAACAGAAAGGAGTGCAATGTCCAGCTCATTTTTACACCCAGGACATTGCACTCCTTCTTTCTGTTTGTAATTTGCTAACACTCTCTTACTGTTATTAGGGCCGTTTTCAAATGTTGTTAATGGTAGCAACAAGACAATACAATCCTCCACCATATTTTTCAGTTTTCTAATTGCTGATTGGTATATTGGGATGAAAAACAAAAAAAAATCAGGACCAGAAGTTGAAAAATTAGAACTGGATGGTGACTTTCTGACACAGAAAACTGAAAAATGGATGTCTGACATTGAAAAAATGGTACGGGAAGTCAACATTCTGGGACCAGAAGTTGACATTCTGGGATATCAGTTATCTGAATTGGGTCTCAATCAGGTACCGATCAGTACCCAACGATGTCGTCTTGATTCGGGTACCGGAAATTCATTGGGTATACCCAATTTTGTGGGTACTCATTTCAGTTCTAGTTGTGAACCATTACAGTAGAACTCAAAGTGAATGATTTTACTTGTGGTGTATGCAAGTCTGTATATGGTTCATATTTAAACAATATGGCATCCGGGTTGCTTCGTGCTAGTATAACTTGGTCCCCTGCTAGACTTTCCACTGTCAGTAAATTTGACGCAGTTTATGAATTTGGAAAGTAATAGCGTTGTAAGACCTTTACCTAATGTACATACATATTCTATAAAATCTGGCATCCATGCTGCAGATTACTAGGTGGAAGCAGTAAATGTCTGTCATATCTATAATTCATCTGGAAATTCAAAATTTTCATTTTTATGTAGAGTCTCTGGATCAAGACCTTTTAAAATTTACAAGAACAAATGTACTATCAATTCCAGGAAAGGAAATTAAAGAGCAAATTAGGAATGTTGCTGTTCTCTTGTTTCTGTTTATGGTGTACAATAAGATGCAGGCTCTGTACAGTCCCGCAGGGTAAGTCCCAAACAAAAATTAGCATGTCACTGACTCAGTTGCCTCTTCTCAAAAATCTACTCTGTCTGTTTAAAGTTACAGTTAACAATGGACTCTTGTATCAAAGGAATAGCACCCCTAAATTAGGAAACCCTTTAAAAAATACAGCTGGGATAAAAGAGGGGACTAATGTTTTTCAGTCAGTGGTCAAACCTTTGAAACTTTAGCTGTGGATAGACATTGTTATAGCTGTCTTTTTTACTCAATTGTGATGGGAGTCGTAGATTCTGTGATGTGGGTGTGCGTGTGTGTTTGTGTTTTTAAAAATATATAAATTCACAAGCTCCAGGAGTTCAGCAATAACAATGCCATGATGTAAAGGACTAAACCTTGGAACTCAAGGTTTCATGAGGTTTCTTTGTCTGCCAGCTTAGAGTCTTTTAATATTGAGTTAGGCAGGATTTTCAAATGAATCAAAATGATGGCAAGAAAATTTTATTTATTTATTTAAAAAACTTATTACCTCGCCCCTCCTACTAAAGGCAGCCTGTGGCGACTTACAATATAAAACATAATATATATAAAATAGATAACAACAACACAAAGGGGCAAAAACAAATGTGGGAAAACAGCCTCCCCACAGTAGGGACAGGGATGTAAAAAACCCAGTAAAATATATTGAACCCCCCCCAACACCCCACTAAAAATAAGAACACCCCACCACCCATCTCCCTTGCCAAAAGCCTGGCGGAACAGATGTTGCACTGACGTCTGAAGGAAGGAAGGTCCGGGTCCACCCGGGCCTCTGCCGGGAGGGAGTTCCACAACCTCAGGGCAGCCACCAAGAACACCCTCTTCATAGTAGCCCCCCAGGATACCTGGGGGACCTCAAGAAGGGCGCTCCTGGCTGACCACAGGAACCGAACATCCGAACTGAACTCTTGAACGACCGAACAGTTCGGTCATGTTCAGATGAGTTTGAGGGTGGGAAAAACATCTTTTCAGGGCCAAAAATTTGGTTTTGGTTTTGGTATCGATAGCACTATTTTTGAATATTTGGCAAAACCGAACTTGGCTGAACCGAACCATCAAACCCGAATTTGGGTTTCAAACCGAATGACCGAACATCCGAACATCCAAACCGCGTTCTGTTCCCCCATCCCTATCGGTGACCCCTCCCCATAAGGAGGCGGGTCACTGCATTCTGCACCAACTGCAGTTTCCATACCATCACCATTGGCAGCCCCACGTAGAGCTCGTTACAATAGTCCAGTCTTGAGGTAATGAAAGCATGGATGATAGTGGCCAGGACGGAGACTGAGACATATGGCTGAAGCCGATGCACCAGATATAATTGGCGGAAAGCGCTCCTTCATGTAGCTCCAACCTGGGCATCTAGGCGGAGCTGCGAGTCAAGGAGCACTCCCAGACTCCGAACCTGGGGAACCAGTGGCAGATGAACCCCATCAATGATGGGGGTCACCACACCCACCACCACTAGTATGGCAGGCCTTTTCTGTGAAGTGCTTGCCTGGCCCCCGATTCCTGCTCTTCCATTTTCCTGTTGGTGCTCTCTGCTGATCGCTTCTAGTGACTGCTATTTATCTGTCCCCTAAAGGCTCAATCTCCTCCTCTTCTTGAAGATGCTTCTTTCTTTTTCCAGCCTTGCCTCTGTTCTCCTCCTCCTTCCACCATGGCTGCTGGACTCTGAGGCCTCCCTTAGTGGTTCACCTGGTATGAATCACCAGGGGCAGAGAGAAGGTTGCACACTGGAACTGTAGCCTCGGAATTTGGAGCAACATCTTGACATTAAGAGATCCAAATCTTTATGGGAGTTTTGTATGAGTTAGTGTCTAAGGAAGAATTCTGCTCACAAGAATTAGATGAGTTCTTCCCAGATTGTAGGTTCCTCCCAACCTAAAGTGTGGTTATAAGGCAGCAGCCAACTCAAATGCCAGGAGGGAAAAGGAGGAATGCTCCAGCACAGCTGCTGACAGCAGCTCAGGGGCAATCTTGCAGGTTGCTTTCCCCAGTTATCATTTGTTTCCTAACTTGGGTAGGGGGTGGAGTCACTGCTGCTACTTTCAGACTGGCCCCTCCACCTGAACCCATGGAGTGGAAAGGAGAAGAACTACTGCTGGATGTACTAGGAGGAGGGGAACGTGCCCTCAGAGGAGAAGGGAGCTTGAAGGGAAAGAAAGAGAAATGTGCAAGGCAGACAGGAGTTGAATGTGCTGGGAAGAAGAGTACAAGGAGGCAGGGGGCAACAAAGTGGACAAGGAGGCATGCGATTAGAGATATATGCTGCTTGCACATGAGACAGAAGGGTGGGGGGAACTGCCGTCATCATAAATCACGTTAGGAGGATCACACAAACGTCCGCTCATGTGCATCAGCTTTTTCACATGATGAGCGCATTTGTCCCAGAACCCCCCAGAAGAAGACAATCACACATTTTATTGACTGCTGTTAATGTCGGGGAGGGGGCATCCCCCTCCTGGGTCCATCCTAGACTATATTTTACTACTTTGCAAACCTAACTATAACCATTTGAAAACTTGTGCGGCCTGATGTCCCTTGGTACCGCATCACTTTTAACTGTTGCTAGTCACTCCAGCCACCCGGCTGGTCGGGGAGGTACTAGACCCCTCATGACTGAAGTAGAAGGGAGGCGGCAACTGCCACGGGAACCACCCCTGTCCCTCAGTACGGCTCACCCCTCCCTTCTGGGCCTGGGTTGGAAGCTGGCCGCCCCTGCTGTATCTTCGCCTATAGCCCCATCTCATAAGGAGATGACTTAATAAACAGCTAACTCAACTGTAACTTTTAAATTATTAATACCCTGGACCCCTACCACAGCAAACTGTCAGTAAATGCTTGACTAGTTTGCCCCACCCCAATCTTAAATAAACTGCACTACCTTCTCTTATGACCAATAGGTACATCTGGATGCCCTCATCGGACAGGTGCACACCATATGCCCGGTACAGCTCAGGCCACAAGAAATGAATTCCGCCGTGGACAATGATGTCCCGACCATGGGCTAGGACTAAATTCTCAACCTCTTTATTAATCTTCCTGCGCACTCTATCTATTCTTCCTGGGCGGATCGCGTTGGCCCACCTGATCCTCTCGATCATGTGAGACCACACTAACTTGGTTGTAGGGAGTAGCCTGCTGGCCTCCATCCAGTCCCTCTTGATCCTAACCACTAGTTCGAGCCCGGTTGAAAAGGGAAGGTTGTTCTCACCCAGATGAACTATCAATATGTCTGGTTGCTGCCCCTTGGAGGCCCCGTTGATCAGCGGCATCAGCTGTTCCCATTGCATGCTCCGTCTGGCCTTCCAAACAATTTCGACCTTGTCACTGAGTCCCAGTTGAGATCCCCAGTGGGAATGGCTTGAGGCTTTGCCTGCCCAGAAAACAATACTGTGTCCTGCTATTCATATCAACTTGTGCCGGCCTCCCGATCCTGGTCCTGCAGATTAAACATATCAGAATTACTACAGGCGAGCCTCTTAATTTAGGCTATGCACGTAGAATCAGAAGGCTCCCGATCTCCAGCTCCCTATCTCCTGGATCTTGTCATCCGGCAGGGCAAGTGCCGCAGTGAAGCTTGCTGCACCTATTCGAAAAGAGTGGACCCAAACAGGTGGGCTGGTTGATGTATTTTGCCTAGGGCTCGGTGAAGGACAGAGGAAAATTGATGGTGGGTTAAGCGGGCACCATCTTTATGCATAAGAAAAGAGCCAGGAAGCTTGGGGTGGATGCCCATGAATTGTAATGTTGCCAGTACCGGGCAAAGGTCAGGTGAGCTTGCCCTGTAGAGTGTTATCGTGTGGCCTCTGGTCTTTTGGTTGTTCTTGGTCCTGTAGGGAGATGTCCCTATCGTGTATCACCTGTACAGCCGTGTCCCATTTAGATGCCGCCGTCAAGTCACCGACCTGGAAAGCTCCAAAGAAGGCCAACTTGAAAGCTGCACCCAAAAGGGTGGCTTCGAAACCAATGTAACAAATCTGGGGGAGTGAGACTGACAGGCCTTTGAGGATTTCAGGGGTGATGGGCAATCTGCTGTCTGCCCTGTTGACGCGCCTAGGCTTCAATTAATTTGCTGGAGAAAAAAACCTTAGCATGGGGGCGGGTGGCTTGCCAATTTGCTTATGAACGAGACCGCTGCCAGTTTACCTGCTATAGTGGTTGGCATGAGGCTATTCGCATGCAGTGCCATAGCAAACTGCAATATTTGTGGTTCTGGAATAGGAAAGCCCAGGCCCCACCCTTTGCCCGATCTAAATAGCTGAAACTGGAAAAATGCTGGCATGTATGGTTCCCTAGCATTGGGTGCTAGGGAACCTTGCACTGCCTTGAACAGCTCTACAGTCCAATGCTCCACATGTGGGGTGGCATGGCTTAGGCTCCTTGCTGGTTTCTGGAAACTGGTCTATCTGGCAGCGGGAGAGGGCATCAGCTATGCCATTGTTTACTCCCGGGACGTGCTTAGATGTAAACAAAATGTTGTTATTTAGGCACTGCAGCACAAATGCCCTGACCATTTGAAACCCTACTAGATTTGGATGAAAGGTTGTTGAGGACGTGGATCACCGCTAGGTTGTCACACCAGAACAGCACGGTTCTGTTGGCAAATTCCCCAGGCCACAAGTGCACTGTGAGCACTATGGGGTAGAGCCCAGGGAAAGTGAGGTCCCAGGTCACTCCAGACTCAAACCAGGAAAGGTTCCAAGGAGCAGCGCACCATCTCTCCCTGAAATAAAGGCCAAAACCCAGGGAACCGTCTGCGTCGGACTGGACCTGAAGCTCCACCTCGAGCAGTAATTTCTGCCTCCATAGGCTCATTCAGTTGAACGTGGACAAAAATTGTTTCCGGATCTGGGGATCATCCCTCATCCCTGCCGTTACCCGAATATGGTGGTGAGGGGGCAAGTTGCTCGGTATCTTGGCGTAGACCTGGTT
Source organism: Sphenodon punctatus (assembly GCA_003113815.1). NCBI lineage: Eukaryota > Metazoa > Chordata > Lepidosauria > Sphenodontia > Sphenodontidae > Sphenodon > Sphenodon punctatus. The sequence goes on from QEPC01007615.1 coordinate 156,180, forward strand.
CAAGAAGGCCCGGCCCAGCGCCATGACCCTGCAGGTGAAGTTAAGGCTACCCACCAGGCTCTGCAGTTGTCACACTGTGACTTTGGCATGAGCTAGGCAGTCTGTGATTGCCGCGAGGAGGGGCACTAGTTTAACCTGGGGGAGGCCCGGCTCAAAAACAGGTAATCATTGATATAATGATCATCGATATAATGATTACTGCCCGATGGTGGACCAGCCAGTAGGGATGTGCAAACACTGGGGGGGTTCAGTGTTCAGCCCATTAGGGGTTTGGCCAAACCCCAAACCATTCAGTTCGGCTTGTTCAGCCCGAACAGGTTTGGGGGGGCTGAACCCATTCAGGCGAGGGGCAGTTTTCCCTCCCCCCTCTAGGCTGTGTGGATGGAAGGGGCACCAGGGAGCACCTCCCTCCCACCCTGACAAGCCTCATAAAAAAACATTTTTAACACCCTCAGCCCAGGAATCGCCCTACCTGGTGGTGCCAGGGCTCTGGCCCCAGATCTGGTGGCAGGAGGTCTGGTGGCAGGTCTGGAGGCAGCGGCACTCCAGAGCGCTTCAGGTTGCTACTAGGCCTTCCATGTCAAACTGGAAGGGCCAAGTCTGGTGGTGGCAGTGGTAGCGGCGGTGGGTCCGGCGGTGGCGGCACTCCGAAGCACTTCAGGCCACTACTAGGCCTTCCAGTTTGACTCGGAAGGCCTGGTAGCAGCCTGAAGTGCTCCAGAGTGCCACTGCCACCGGGTCCCAGCACCACCAGGTAGGGAAATCCCTGGGTTGGGGAGATTAAAAAAAAATAAAATATGAGGCTGGGCAGGTTGGGGGGGGAGGTGCTCCCCGGCACCCCTTCCACCTGCGCAGCCTGGAGGGGGAGGGAAAACTGGGTTCCTCCCTGCCCCCCAAACCCCCGCCCAAACCAGTTCAGAACCCAAACTTTGTTTGGCTGGTTCAGGCGGGGGGAAGTTCAGATTCGGGGTGTTCGCGAACGGTCCGAACACCCCGAGTTCAGGCCAAACCCCGAACATCTGAATCACATTCACACATCTCTACCAGCCAGTCAAGAAGTGAGCTAAAGTGATCGAAGGCCGAGCAGGAGATGGAACACCCCATTGGCATGACCTTGTTGAAGTAAAAACCTCCTTGAAATTGGAACACTAGAAGCTCGAAATCATCTGGGTGGACCGGCAGCAGGTGGAAGGCCATCTTATGTCGCACTCCACCAAGAGCGCTCTAGGGCCACAGGCCCTAACCATCTTGACAGTCACATCAAAAGACGCATAGCAGACCATACAAAGCTCCTCGGGTATGGTGTCGTTGACCGACTCCCCCCTGGGGTAGGAGAGATGGTGAATGATTCAGTACTCCCCAGGAGTCTTTTTCGGGACTAACCCCAGGGGGGAGATGTGCAGCGAGGCCATGGGTGGGGACTCAAAAGGGCCATCAACCCTGCCTTCATCTATTTCTTTTTGGAGCTTGGTGTGCACCAAGTGCTCCATGACTCTCATGGATTTTAGGATTCTTTCCCATTTTTGAGCTTTTATCTGGGCTGCGGGGATCCTCGAGCCCTCTCTGAAACCCCCCACTATGTACTGCACCTCCCCCATGCCAGGAAGTCATGTACGGCTCTCTCCAATGCTCTATATATATTGTACTGAGGTTGGGGCCCTTACCGCCACCAGCTCCCTGACACCCTTGCAGGTATTTGGTTGGTGGCTTGTTCTTGGTGTGGTCTCCGACCTTGTTACAATGACAGGCAGCATGGTTGCCTGCACAGTGGGAACAGGCTTGCCTGAAATGACAGGGGGAGTGGGTGCAACTCCCCACCCCATTATATTCCCAGCAATTCACTCCCTTTGTGGGGGGGGGTGGCACCCCTCCGATCGAAAGGGGTCATTGATGGGGGCCACACACCCCCTTTACCAAGGCGTGGCTGCTGTCTGTGTGTGCCACATTATTCATGTTGCTCATGCACTTGAGCCAAAGGTCCTGTGTATGCCTGTCCCACCTAAGCCCGGGGGTGATGGAGGCCCGCTTCCGGAAGGCCTCATCATAGCAGAGTCAGGCCCCAGGGTTGCCAGTATCAAAATCCCTCCGAACTATATCTTGGTACTTAATCAATTTGGTGGCTCGCTCTGGGGACATCTGCAACATTACCCCCATAAGTACTGAAAAGGCCACTGACCAGTTAGACCAGTTATGGTCTGGTTTGGGCCTTTTGAACTTCTCCTTGTCCCTGTTCTCCTCTTTTGAGTTGGGGTTTGGAATGGGGTCACTAAATAGAAGGGAGAACACGTCAATGTATTCCTCCCTCCATATCTTATTCCTGGTGGCCTGCATGAGATGGGCCCCAGTTTGGGGCATTCACTTCTGCATAGCCTCCAGTTAACAGAGGCATCTCGTGAACCCTGGGACAAAGCAGCTGGCTTGTAGTGGCCTGTTTCCCTGGTTGTGCCCACACTTGGGCAACCTGCCCACCAAAACCACCCCACATTGACGAGCCATGTGGTACATGGCTGTGGTGCACCCCCCTTGTGGATCCAGGCCCAACTGTGGGGGCCATGGCACCCAGGACCCAACCCAGCCCAGCCTCTCCTGCAGGGCCCGAGAGGGCAGGCTGCCCAGGTCATGGCTGGTACAGGACCTACCGCAGGCGGGCTTCCACTTCCACGAGTGCATCTCCTGGCAGCACCTACCGGGGCTTGGTCATGGATCATCGTGCCAGCGCCGTGGACTGGGGGTGCGCGATGTTGAGGGTTCCAGCTCTGTGTATTGTTCCAGTACCTCGCCTAGATGCGGCCAGGGGTATCTGTCCACTAAGGCTCGCACAGTGGCCTCAAGCACTCCATCCTCCCAGCAAAGTCCTGTAGTTGCTCCAGGATTGCATGTGAGGGATCGTTTCTCGGGTGGTGTCTCGTCGCTTTGGCTGTCTGGAGACAAATCGCACTGCCCTCCCCGCCGTGGCGGAGAAGGGGTGCCTGGTGAGAGTGCCCGCCTCGGGGGCATGCGATCCTTCCATCGTCTGGGAACCGGGAAGGGTCTAGCCTCCCACCTCAGCGGTGGTGGCAGTGGTGGGTCATCCTGGTACCAGGCAGGTGGCCTACAGGACCTGTCCACCTGCCTGGGGGTGACTGGAGGGTTTGCTCACCACTGCAGGGCTGCCTCTTCACCTGTGGGAGGAGGGTCATGCAATTCAGCCCTATTGAGGGAGGTGTCTCCAGTCCCAAGGTTGTGTGTGTGTGTGTGTGGCCTCCTGTCCCCCACCCCCCAGGTGAGTGGCATGCTGTTCAGCTGCCTGGGGTTCCCACATGGGTTGGCCTCCAGCCAAATCACGAAGACCCCTTCGCAGCCCCCCATCCTCTCTTGCAGGGAGGCCAGGATCACTTCAGCCTGCTGCTGTCTTTGCACCCTCTAGGGATGTGTGAACGCGGTTCAGATGTTTGGAGTTCGAGCTGAACTCGGCCTGTTCAGATGACCGAACCGAAATTCGGAGCCAAACATCCAAATGGCCGAACAGTTCGAAAAAGTTTGGATGAGTTTGGGGGCGGGGAAAATGTGACTTTGGGTGGGGAAAATGTGTCTGGAAGGGGGAGGAAGCTGAGGAGCAGACTTCCTGGCACCAGGGGTGGAGACCAGAGGTGATTTTAGGGCCAAATGATACTGTTACCCCCCCAAAAAAATATCGATTTCACTATCAGTATCAATAGCACTATTTTTGGATGTTTGGCCGAGTTCAGCTAAACTGAACTCCGCCAAACTGAACAACCGAACCCAAACTTGGGTTTTGAACCGAATGTCCGAATATCTGAACTGCGTTCTGTTTGCACATACCTAGCACCCTCCCTTCGAGTGGTGGGCACTGCCCCTTGCCCTGCCCCTTACCTCTTCTGCCCATGCTGGGGCTGGGCTTCTGCACGCACCAGTGAGCGAGGCCCCTTGGCAAGACTGTAATGAAGACGGTTCCACGTGGGAGCGGGGGGGTGGGTGTCCGCCTTCGCTTTTTCCCCGGCTGCTGTGTGTGGCCGTTTGCCTCCCTCTCTTATCCCCATTGTTCATAGAATGGAGGGTGGTTGTCACCAATGTTCTGTGGCAAGGAGAGGGTCAGAGCTACTGCTCCCTACTTGCTTCTCGTCAGTCCTTCGGTGCAACTATTCAATATCAGCCACATCCTGTAAAATGGCACCTGCCAAGTCCCACCTCGCGAGACTTGGCTTCGCATCTCCCCTCCATCAGGACGCCATCCACGGCTTTCCCCATCTTCATCCTCCAGAGGGTGGGACAAACCTTGCTCCCTCGTATGCTGCCCCTGCCCCTGAGTACGGGGGGGGGGGGGCTCGCAGGGAATGGCGATTCTGCCGTAATTTCAATGATGGGAAACAGGGCTGAATTTTCTGGTGGGCCGCTGTCCTGGATTAAAGGGGACAACTATCCTGGATTCTGGCAATCCTAGCTACGCTACACTGACTTTACCACCAAAGAGACAATAATAATTAGGGATGGGCAAACATGGTTCGGAAGTTCAGAGTTCAGACTGAACTCGGTCTGTTCAGTCAACTGAACCGAACTTCCGAACCGAACTCGAATTTCAAAACGGACCGAATTTCCAAACTCTGTTCTGTTCGCCCATCCCTAGTGGTAGCACACACCAAAAAACCTGGTTTTGAATGGCCGAACTTGGTTCGGAAGTTCGGAATTCGACCGAACTCGGTCTGTTCAGTCGACCGAACCGAACTTCTGAACCGAACTTGAATTTCAAACCGAACCAAACCTAATTTCCGAACTTGAATTTCAAACCAAACCGAACCGAACTGAATTTCGGAACTCCGTTCTGTTCGCCCATCCCTAATAATAATTATGATGTTATTTCTCATTACACTCATTTCTATTTAATGAATGTATTTGTCAAGGCCCAATACTGTGAATTCCACAGGCTGAAATATAAGTTGGCACAGAACAAAGACATCATGAACAGCAACTGTGCAAACTTTCTCATAGCAGTTTACCAGTCTGATTCACCCATTCTGTGGAAGGCAAAGGTAAGACACCCTCCCCATGGTAATGATTTTTATTTACTAACACCTTGAATGTCTGCCTTTGTTCCGAGCTCTGTAACTTGTCAGCACCAACTGTTTGAGCCACCCAGTACACTAGCATTATTATTATTATTATTATTATTAAACATTTATAAAGTGCCAGTAACAACCTGGCGCTGTACAGAACATATAATCAGCTGCGGTCCCTACCTGTGGCTTACAATCTAAAAGACAAGGAGGGGGAGACAAGGAGAGGGGACAGCGGGAGAGACATGGGAGAAGACAAACAAACATTCAGGCGGATGCGAAGTCTCAGG
>QEPC01007615.1:162020-189882 GCA_003113815.1 Sphenodon punctatus
CCCCCCCCCCCCGCATCCTTATTGCAGAAACTGTCAACTTCCATGGTAAGTCTAGTGAGTCCCCTGCTCTAACTCCACAGACACTCCTGACATTTTGACACTTCTCCCTCCCTCTGCCTCCAGCTACACTGCCTGCCTCATGCCGCCACTACCATCACTGCTGCCACTGGTGCTTGCTCCATCCTGAGCTGCCTACTACTCAGCTCAGTCTCCTGGCCACACTGCAACAAGATAAGATACCTTACCTATTAATCCTATGATGGCATACTAGACTCCTGCTACAGAGGGGCGAATCTAACAAAAAGCCCAGGCCCCCACCGACTAATCATCCATTAGACATCCTAGGTGCCCTGCCAAAGCCGCCAAGTAAATTTCATTACCCATCTTTGATAGGTGGACCCCATCTTCCCTATATAATTCCGGTCTAGTATGCACTATCCTAGTTTCTTTAATAATGGCCCCCCTAACCCTTTTACCCACTTGGCTACTTCCCTATTGACATTTTTTCATGCCTTGTCTACATTTCCAGGTTGGCGTGCCTTATCCCATCGAATTCTGGGTACCCACTCCATCCAAACTATGTGTACTCCCTTGAACCAATATCTAACCACTAGCAAATCCTTTTTAATACTTATCACTAGGTTAATCCCTTTTCTGGTTGGCAAATCATTCTCTCCCAAGTGTATTACCAATATTCTGGGAGGAGGATATTCCAGCAACCTATGAAGCTCTGGTAGGAGTTGGGTCCAATGCATCCCGCTCCTATCCATCCATTTTATCTTTGCTTTTTTATGCAGGCCCAGGTGCACCCCCCCCCCATGAGGACCCTGCAGCCGCAGAACCTGCCCAGCGAACAAGGCTGTGCCCAATGATCCATATCGCTTGACGCGATCTCCTAGCTAGTCCGCAGCCTAACAGGAAACAAGAGAGAAATGGGTTAGATACAACTTGGCCTAACATATTTAGTGTAGGCTGCCGACCGCCATCTTCCCACAGCCATAACTGCAGTTTCAGGCAGGTCCGCTGCTACAGCCATAGTAGCTGCCCCTATCCAAAATGAATGGGACCCGAATTCTAATGGGGGGAGCCCCACCTTCTTCAACGCACTTTGGAGTACTGCTGTCAACTGATGACTCATAATCACTGCCCCAGTTTTGTGAATGAACAATTCTCCATACCCTATTGGTCTTACCCCCAAATAACGATTCCCTTGTTCATATGGGCATATTTCCACCAGGCCTGCTCTAAAAAGCTGGACTACGAGTCCCCTGTGTTTTTGATCTGTTTTCGAGCATCAAAGCCGTATCTTTAGCCTATCCTCGCAAACTTGCAAATCGGCTAATCCTAAAGCTCGGGCGGTCGTATCCCTTTTTGAACTGCATACCAGTTCACTAATTCTGAAACCTCCAAAGTACATAATAACAAATATTGTTGTGAACAATTGAACTTCATAAACATCATAAACTGTGGTAAGGGACCCCACTAACTGTATCAAAATCGGGGTTGTCATTGGGGCACAAGTCCTGGTTTGTACTGCAGATGCCCTCGTCCATGCCTCTAACATGCGTTTTATATAAAAACCATTGTCAGGGGCGGAAAACCTTTCAGCCTACTAACAAAGGTCAGGGCCGCAAGTTTCCCAGCTATGGTACCGTGTGATAGACCTTTCCGTCTCAAGGCCTGCGCAAACTGAATTGCCTCTGCTTCTGCTATGGGAAACCCCATACTCCAACCCTTACCCAACCTGAATTCCTGAAACTCATGGTAAGCCCTACCGTAAGCGGCCTGTGTTCTAGGAGCCAGGGATCCTTGTACAGTGACTTCAAGCTCTATTTGCCAAGACTCCATATTCCCGGCGGCAAAGGATCCGGGTCCGCATTGGCACCCGGTGCCAGGTACCGGAAACGCCCCATCTGGAACCGAGACAATGCATCAGCTATGCCATTGTCGATTCCTGGGACGTGTCTTGCCCGAAACATAATGTTATTACGCAAACATTCCAGGACTAATGGTCGAACTAATCCCATAACTCTTGGCGACCGTGATGAAAGCCTATTTATTACATGGACAACTGCCAAGTTGTTGCACCAGAACACTACCGTCCGGTTAGCAAACTCCCTAGCCCAGAGCATCACTGCTACCACAATGGGGAAAAGCTCTAAAAAGGTAAGATCTTTGATGATTCCTAAAGAGTGCCAGTCGTTTGGCCATGGTGCTGCGCACCAGTGGTTCCGGAAAAATACTCCAAACCCAGCCCCACCTGCCGCATCCGATTGTACTTGCAAGTCATTTTGGAGGAGCAATTACTCCCTCCAGAAACTGACTCCATTGTATTCTTCAAGGAAAGTTAACCATACCTTTAAATCTTGCCGCATTTCATTGGTGACCCTTATGCGGTAGCGAGGGGGCAAATCCCCCCTTAACTTTTCGTATAATCATGACAAAAATGCCCGCCCTGGGGCGACAACTCGGAAGGCAAAATTTAGTGACCCCACCAATGATTGTAACCCCCTAACCATGACTTTCTGAACCCCTGCGCACTCTTTGATCTTGTCTCTAATCCCCTCTAGCTTCTCTTCCGGTAACCTCAATGTCATTTGTTCCGTGTCGATTTCAATCCCCAGATACATGATCTTTGTAGTTGGCCCTTCAGTTTTTTCAGGAGCCAAGGGAATGCCGACCTCCTCTGCCATTTCCTGAAATAATTCCAAGGCGGCCACACATTCCCCAGACCGGGGGCAGCCTCGTCCAGATATTTTGATACTGCTCCCCCTTTTAGCCTTCTACTAAATATCCACGCGAGCAGGGTACTGAATCGTTCAAACATGGAACAAGAGATCGAGCAGCCCATAGGCATGGCTCTGTCATAGTAATACTTTCCCTGAAATTGAAAACCCCAAAGTTGAAAACTGTTGGGATGCACTGGCAGCAGACGAAATGCTGATTTTATGTCGCATTTCGCCAAGAGGGTTCCTTTACCTCTTGCCCTTACTTTGTCTACCGCCTCGTCAAAGGGTGCATATTTGATTGTGATCAATTCCCGGGGAATAGCATCATTCACAGAGGTGGGACAGGTGGTGTATAAGACGAAATTCCCTGGCTGCTTTTTTTGGAACTATTCCTAACGGAGACAGTACCAAATTGTCCATAGGAGGGTGGTTGAATGGGCCCGCTATCCTTCCTTCCGTGAGTTCTTTCTCCAATTTTCTCTGTACTATCCCTTCCATGCCAGCTATAGATTTTTAATTGCGGACGGTTCCTTGCTGCTGCACTGGCCGGTATAACAAACCCAACTTTAAAACCTTGAACAATATAACCTACTTCCTGCCTATTCAGGTGATCCCTCAATGTGTGTTCTAAATGCTCAGTTTTGACTGGGGTCCGCCCCTTTTGAAGCACATGGTCCAGCCTGAGGGCCCTGTCCCCCTTTTCCTCCTCCTCCCCCATAGCTATACGCCATTTTCCCGCTCTTCTACCTAGGCCGGGGGCAATTAATGTTTGGGTGACCTCCCCCACAGTTCGAGCAATTGTGTCTAAACTTACACACTGACCTGTTACATCTACCCTTTTTATTAAAGTTCCAACAGGTCCCGTCATTCCCTTGGCCTCCTCTTCTATAGTCCCCACGAAAGGACTCGCTTCCCCATGAGACACCCCCCCTGAATAAAGGATGGCCGCTGTCAGCCCTAAAAGCTCTTGTGGCATCGACCATACACTCCAGCCAAAGGTCCAGGGCATGAATGTCCCAGTGCAGCCCTGGGGTTGTCGCTGCTCTATGGCAGAATGCTTCATCATATCTTAACCATGCTCCGACCGGCCCCGTTCCATAAGCCCGCCTGATTATATCGGCGTACTTACGTAGCTCCAAGCCTCTACTCGGGTCCGCCTGTAGTATGACGCCCATATAAACTGTGAAAGCGGCTGTCCAATTCACCTAATTTCTATCCACTTTTGGGCATTAAAATTTTTCTTTTTCTTTGCCTTCTTCTGAATCCAGAATCGGATCACTAAATAGTAGGGCAAATATATCTACATACTTGCCCTTTATGATCTTCTCCTTCACTGCTGGGAGGAGATGTGATCTGAAGGGGGCAGCCACACAAGGGATGGCCCCCCCCAGGCGGTGGAGGTGGGAAGGCTATAGGTTGCATTCCTTCACCTGCAGTCTAAGTGGTTTGCTCCCCTGTCTTGCTTCCTTGACTACTTACTGCTTCCATGCTTTGGGTACTGCTTCCTAATCCCCCACCCCTTTGGGGTTACCCCTGCATGCCCAGGATTGGTGGAACGGCTGGGGTCATCCATACCCATATCCCATTCCAGCAAGTCAATTGGGGCCCACTCCTTTGTGAGGCCATTCCTTCGGGTATCCCCGTAACCCCCCCCGAGTGTTGTCAATCGGGGCTCCGAGAGGGAACATTCCCTGGCTCCTTCTTGCCCCCGACCCCACCTCACCTTGTGCTCCCTCCGCTGGTGGTAAAGGGGGGTTTTCCGGTCAGTCCGTGCTCTCTCCCCTGGTCACTGGGGGTTGTCCTCTCAACTCCCTTTCGATAGCCAGTATTCACCTCCAAACTTCCTCATCAGTCACATCCCATTCCCTGGCTGTTCCTTCGATCCTCCTTCTGCTATCTGGGGGGCCATCCTCCATCTGAAAAGATATTGCCTGCCCTGGCCCTGTGGGTCTCAAGGCCTGACCTGCGAGGTTGTGCCTCTTGCCCTGCTGTACCACCATGGGCCATCAGGGGGCCTTCTGGTAGTATTGCATCAGGCCTGGAACCCCTGTTGAGTCTACTGGCAGGGGCGGGTACTGTGATGATCTCGCTTGGCCCTCTCCCCCCACCGGGTATCCTGACTGGATCAGGCCATCTCCCTGTTGCATTTCTTGCCCTCCTTGGACAGCCCTCTGCAACCCCCCAGTGGGCCTGTGCTCGTCAACCTGCGCCTCCCTCTCTTCATGGGAGGGCCTGAGGGGCCTGTTCCCTATGCCTCCCTCTACCTCAGACCTGTATCTGGCAGGAGGGACTACAACCCTCCTGCCCCTCCCGAGCTCGACATTCTGAGGAGACCTGCTTCTCCTGTACCCCCGCACTGGGGGGGGGCTCACTCTCGGGTCTTGTACCCATGTTCTGGGTACTTTTCTCATTTTCCCTCAACTGCTCTGTGCTCCCTTGCCGCCCGCTACTCCCTCTGGGGGGGTGGGGTTGGGCACGAGCCCTCATTAGAGCATCGCATTGCTCAAGCCAGGCAATCATTCCTGCTCGGCTTGGCATAGGGCCTCCCCACTCTGCCCAGTCAGTAGCTCCGGTCCTGGGCTCACCTTCCCCCCTTTCCTGTTGGGAGGCTTCCCTTGGGAGACCCTTAGGCTCCCTCTGCTTCTTTGTACACCCCATTTCAGGGTCAGTTCTCCTTTTCTGAAATTTCTGTCCAGCAGCACCGGATTGTGCTGCTGACTCGCTGCCTCCAAGTCTTGAATGGCTGCTTGCTTCGGCTACAGAAGAACCGCCCCTTCTAATAGGGGTGGACTCCCAGTCCAGCGAGGCGTGCATGCACGCCTCGATTCCAGGACGGTTGCCTTGGCAACCAACTTCACTCAACAGTGAGGCTTTCTATCAAGCCTCCCCGCAGCGGCCGCTTTCCCGCCACTCGGGGGGAGGGGGACGCAACAAATGCCCCCTTGCTGCCATTTTGGCGGCGAAGGGGACTTAGTGGGATATGTCTATTTTCTTCAGGTAAATTATAATAGCAGCAGCTTATACAAGACTTTTTAGCCTGCATGGGATGTTGATGGAAGGCAGGGAATTGTTAACATTTTAGCAGTTACTTATGAGGGTGGGTAACAACAAGAGATTAGTTCTAATTAACAATTAATGACTTGTTTTATTTTCTTCTAAATCTATTAAACTCTTCTCTAATTGTGACCAAACACGCACCAAACAACGCACATGAATGTTATGGTGAGCAACATTAGTCTTGCAAATGCTTTTGAGATGTATCAGTGCATTTTTCCATTACTCCCACACCTCAAACTTCCTAAGCAATTTGCTTCTATTCAAAGAATAAGAGTAGTTTAAGTATAAAACTACTAATAAGCCTGAAAAGTTTTATCCCCAAAGATGGACTTTTAAGAATTCTACAAGCAGGGACCTGCGTTCAATGTGTTTTCCCCATTGTCACCAATGGGGAAAACACAGTGAACACAGGTTCCTGGTTACAAATGAGTAGAAAGAGAGGATTATAATGAATTGGACATGAACTTGTGAGCACTTCTAGAAAGGATAGCAACATTAGTATTCATTTCTGGCACTGATAATTTTGTGTGAATAGTTTATCTATGTATGGGTGTGTATTTATATATTATATTTACAAATATATTTGACACAAATCTCAGAGACAATTCGTTGTGGACTACAAATGAAAAGTTTGTCCCACAAAGCAGCATTCATGTGACTTTTGTACTTACAGTGCATTCCTACCAATAATTAAAGGGAATGAGTTTGTGTTAAATGATGTGACCTTAGAAGCTGTAGGTATGACACACTTCAAGACTTAATACTGTGTTTATTATTTCCCACAATTATCCCAGTGAATCATTTGAGATTACTGTGTGCTGTATAAACATTACTTAGCATTCAATTTACTTCAAATGTCAAAACGATGCTTTGAAATACAGTCAGATTCGTGCAAAGGAGATTGTTGGGTAAGAGAAAATTAAATTTAAAAATTATTCAATTAATAGCTTGCTTTAACATAAGTCTTACAGGAAATGCAATCTTAGAAAACCTTCTTTCTTCATTCACAGCCAAAGAACTCTTCAAAGGAGTGCTTGGGAGGGCCCTACATGATCACTCTCACCTCTTCTTCTTTCTCAGCAGGTTACTAACAGTCAATTACACTGGACCCTCCTCGCACCTTCACTGGTGCCAGTAAAGGAAGACTTTAGCAGAAGCAGCTTCAGTTCTACTCCTAGAAACTTCACCTCAGTAGTTTATTACATTTGCCACCTGAAACCAACTGACAAGGCACTAGCCGTAGAGGCCTGCAGGTTTTTTCTCTTTTTAATGGAATTCCATTCATGTTATACTGGTATTAGAATCCATTGCTTAGGTGCATTGTAATAGGTAGAATACAATGCTTATTCTAAGTCTTTTTCCATTTGAGAAATAGGATCACAGCTTTTAAATTGCCCCCGTGCACTTGGATTTATAAAGGCTTCTCCCTTAGAATAATAGAATGGTAGGGTTGGAAGGTACCTCAAGGGTCATCTAGTCCAACTCCCGGCTTCATGGCAGAATAACCCTGTCTGTAGCATCACAGACCAATGCTTGTCCAGCCAGTTTCTGAAAACCTCCAAGGAAAGAGATTCTTCAACCTCTCTGGGCATCTTGTTCCCTTGCCCAACTGTTCTCACAGTTAGGAGGTCCCTATTATCTTGATCCCATCATCTAGAAGACAGCTTAGTGACACCAATGTCCTCACTCACTTGGTATGTCAATTATGAAACACTTGAGACCAGTGATGGGAATGGATCTGGCTTCCCTCACTTCTTTCATCAGCTGCCAGGCCTTTTAGCCTGTGGGACTAGCTTGTTTTTGTTTGTCTAACAATCAAGTTGTGGCCTTTTTAGTCATGCCTTAATCATCAACGTACATTTATCCGTATTCACTTGTGGCCTTGACACGCAGCTCCCTCCCGCTTGTGCCCATGGCCTAACGTGGCATGTTCTTCCATTGACTGAGGTAGTTTATGCACGTTCTCCCCGTGCCCATAGCGATCATGTGTGAACTCCTGTAGCGGGAGCTCACAAATGCTGCAGCACCATAGCTTTGCTGGCAACAACCCCAGATTCTTCCTCGCTGGGGCTTCTGTCAGCAGAGCATTCCTGCTCTGTCAGCAGCACCCCTGACTAGGAAGAAGCCAGGCTTGGTGCTGGCAGAATGGAACACTGGAACAGTCGATCCTGCCTGCAGCCCCTTCCTCCTGGTCCTGGGTTCTACAAGTTACAGAGCCCAAACCTGCCACTACTTCTCCATATTCTTCAAGATCAGTAGACCCAGGTTTAGCTTGTAGCCATTCCTGTGTTTGTGTGTTCAAACATGCACACAAACACTGGTAATATAAGCGGTTTGTTTAATGTGTGGAAATACCCTGAAGCCTCACAGCTACATTTTACCCACAGCATCGTCTCCCAAATGTAAAAATCCACATACTCAAATCACCACATTTCTCAGTTGATTACAACAACTGGCTTATTTCCTTATTGGGTATTAATGCAATAAGACTTTCATTGCAAAGGATTATCATTAGCTGGCACAGGTTTATTTGTTTAATAGGTCTGATAATCAATCATCAGGTTTCACCACTTGTTTTGTGGCCCTGTATTTCATCACTCGGTACAGTACATAACATTATAATTCCTTACACAAGTTTGTTAACGGCATATTTATTTGAGTGTGTTTCATTATAAATAAAGGCTCTCTACATATTTTTTTAATAAAAGGTTTATTTTTACATCAGCTGTTTGCTTTCTTTTTCTAAACTTCTGTCAAGGAGAAATCTAGGGCAGAAGGAGCATGAAAACAGGATTATGTCGCACCTAGACTGGGTGATCCTTCAAGGTCAGGTAAAGGACTTTAGGCAGAGCATTCCAACTGGTTTCCTTGGCTCAACAGAATTTGTTTTTCTCCAGTACTGTCACTTATTTTTTCAGAGGGGAAAATAAAACTGGCATACATTAGGAATGGTACTATAAAATCTCTCATTCTTTGCAGAAAATGCCTTTCAATTAATAGAACCATTAAATTCTCAATAGTTTTCCATATTCTGTAGAGATTAAACAGGACAAAGTCAGTATGCTTGGTATGAAACTTTGTCAACATTTTTGGAATACACGCTCTCAGCCTGGGATCAATATTTTTTTAAAACAAATTTTGTTGTTTCAGATGCCTTTTTTTACACTTGTATATTATAACTCAAACATTTTATGGGTTGGGAGAGAAAACTGGCAGCCCATTACTACCTAAAGTGGTTAATGCCTTTAGGTATTTTTAAAAAAATGTAAAATCACCTAGATAGTTATGGTTTTGAAGCATAAAGACTGTGCACAGGGTTTAACTCCCTTTAAAAATATTTAGTATGCATATTTACTGCACATGTGCCTTAGAGAGAGGAGAGATTAAACTGTAGATTACATTTTAAAATATGCAAAATCTTGTTGATGAATAAACAGTCCCTTGTGCTTCTATTAAAAGGTTTAGATTTTGTTTGTTTTTTTTAAAAGATTATATACAATAAAAGAGAGCAAGTAAGGCACACCAAAAAGCAATGCTTAAGGTACATTAACTTGGACATCTAAAATAAAGAAGCTCAGTTACTCCACCAGAAACTGATCCAGCGCTTGCAGAAATAAATTGAAATCCATTGACTCCAATGGACTATGAATCAAGCCTTTGCTTCATGTTTGATGACAGTAACCTGCTGATGTGTTGCAACAGCTTTTATGTAATACTCTGCACAACAGCGTATTCATCTCAGTCTCTGCAGTATCTACTGAATGGGGCAATATAGAAGCCTTGGTTCTGAATTTCTTCACCATGATGCGTACAAGCCCAACTGCCAGTTTTAAAACATATTTATCTTTACAGATATTAGCATATATACTCCACTTGTTAAATAATCTGGGACAAAGTTGGAGCCTGGTTCAGTTTTCAAAGTAAATATTGCACATATTAAAGAACATGAACAACACAATATACGTAGGCCAGATAATACTCATAGACTTATTACCTCATTTGAAAGTCATTTATAACAATTAGCTTAGGAAAGTACTTTATAATTATTGTTAGACTGAGACAAAGTACAGTTTTTGTGTAATCAGTTAAAACTAGCAGTGTAACATACAACTTTCATTAAGATGCAATTCCTGACGTTCATCTACAATTTGTTCCTTATGGTGATTTGTGGGAGCTTATAAACTCTCGCTAAGATGCTGGCAACATCAACCAAACATCTCAGACACATTGTCTTTCTGAACATGAACTTTTTTTTAATGGTGGTTAAACATGTTGTCTGCTTTAGTTTCCTGTCTATCTTCATCATAAGCCAGCACCTGTTTCCAATAAATTATCCACAGAGCTGTATCAGCAACACCTTGGCAACAGCTGCCACCCCTAAAAGCAGAATGCCCTGGAGGACAATACACCTGTGAACACATACAGTGTTTATTTAGCTGAAAGCCAAAACTTTAAGTTACATAAAGCAATTATCTAAAGCCTAATGTATGCCCATTATTAACACAAAATAACCTTGTTCTTAAAAAACAATAAAAATCTATTTAAAGGATTTTTCTAAATCCCAGAGAAACATGTACGAGCAACACTATTAGCCAGGGAGTTAAAAGCCTAATGTTGGGAAAGGAGGAGGTCGATTCATGCATACTACATTACAAAGTAATATTCATGGCATAGATTTGGATTTCTTTTTTTAGAGAGATGGGAAATATAACCAGGTACTTTCTTGGGGATCACTGAACAGGAGCACGACTCTCTCTTTGTAACTTGTACTGTGCCCAAAAAGTAATATTTCTTTGTTGAAGAATGCATTAAAAATGTTTGTTTTGTGGCATAGTATTTCATCACCTAGTAATGGACTGGCCTTTAAAGCCATGTTGAGTGTGGCTGCCATGTTGGTCCCATTTATGAGACAGACAAGAGACCAAGTATTTAAGATCATGCTTCTTATTGGACAAAGTTATGTAGTGGACAAGGTGCTGGACCTGGACTTGGGAAGCCAGAGTTCAAATCCTGCCACAGCCATGAACTCGCAGGGTGGCCTTGGACAAATCACAACCTCTCAGTCTCAGTTCCCCATCTGTAAAATGAGAACGTGTGTCTGTCCCTGTGTTCCCCTCACCCATGTCCCCACTGGGCAGGGACCTGTCTCTGAAAATCTGTGACTGTAAAGCATTGTGTACGCCTAGTAGCGCTATAGAAATGATAAGTAGTAGTAGCAGCAGTAGTTAGTGAGTATGTGCAGTTTCTGAGCTAGAGAAAGCTTTATATCTTGGATTAAACAATAACAGGAGGAAATCAAACTGAGAAAAATATTTCATTATTAATACAGCAACCGTTTGCCTCTTGTCCACTGCCTAATGGTAATATAACAAATTACCTCATCTTAACAGCAAAAGTGATATTTTGCTGTTTTCGACAGGTAACAGGCTAATACCACTGAGGATGATTATAATTAAGATAAAACAGAAGTCAGAGATAAGCTTTCAAGAAATGGTACAACAAAGTACCACATAAGGAATGTTATAGTTTAGGAAAACCATGATCAGCCAAAGGGTGTTTTTAAATTAGTCGTGTCCGCGCATGGCCCTCCACTGTCTACACATCCAATTGCTTATTTGAAGTTGGTGCCTGGGGAGGCATGCTCCCATGACCCATGCACTGGCCACCCATGGCCACACATGGATCACTCCTGAAAAATCTGGAGTGCCCCTTGCAGGCCAGGGTGGTCGCCTCCATGGATGGAGCAGCCATGCTGAGAGCCCCTCATTTGAAGTCCTCCCCAAGCACCTCCCGTGCTTGGGTGCCTCTCTGCTGCCCCAAGCACTGACCCTTATAAACTGTAAGTCACTTTTAAAAAGTGAGAGGGACATTTATACCAAATGCCTCCAAAATAACATGAAAGTTGTTATGTATAAAAAACCTCCTAAAATACTAGCATTTTGCTCACCATTTACAATACTTTAATCCATGTCTGATGATTTCCAATGCCATTTCACCAACCAGCCCATATGCTCTTAGGTGAAAATGTGTTTTAACACTTCTGTTTGGCCAGAACTAAAAGTTGTGGCAGAACTTGCTAATGAGTATTACAGCTTCAAAATTTCTTAGGTGCCTGTCTTGTCTATCCTCATTATATACGGGGAAAATAAGTACAAATATACACACACAGGGTATAGGCAGTTATTTTCCCATTGATAATTTTAGAACCAGATTCAATGGTCTATGCTAGATTTTATGAACTGCAGTATAAAATTCTGGGAGAATAACATTAGTATAGTTTCACAATGTGTGCCTTGTCTAAAAAAAAAGAAAAGAAAACCCTCCAAATGTCCTCTATAAATGCAATATATTTTTATTTCCTATTTTATTATCAATTGGCATATTTATTATCAACTACACTTTATTCATCTGACACTTTTTAAGCTTCATTTTCTGTTCATCACACAAAGAAGCATGGCACATTTTGTAGATTCCAAACTGAAACATGAAATGATGGCAATGATTCAATGTCTCTAAGGGAATGTACTTGCCAGATTGACTCTCCACTGTAAGAACATGGAAATCTCTAGTTTTGCCAGGTTTTTTGGGTAAAAAAAATAAGCTTAATACAAATAGAATAATTAGAAAAGCAGAGTTTTTTTTCTAAACAGCTGAATGTTGTGAAAATGTGATGTTGCCCAACTACAGGTATAAGACTTCCTTTTTCTTGGAGTTCAATCCTTGATTAGGGGCTTCTCATAGGATTGAAATAAATGTCAAAAGCACCCAACTAAGACTCCAAACAAAAAGGAAATTGACCTATGGTCACAGAATATAAAGCATTTATTTTCCCCTTGAGTGTTTAGCTTTTAAAGGCCAACAAATGTATATGTACATGGGGAAAATGTCACAAGCACAAGTTATCACAGATAAGCTTTGCTTATTTTTAGATAAACAAATTTTAGAAATTCAGAAAGTGTCTCAAAAGCATTTTTAGAAACCTATTGGCTTCCTTTAATACTTGTCAGAGTTCCCACTGATGATCAAAGAATGCCAAGCTGAGATTTAGTGTAGTTTAATGAAATGGGATCTGTGTTTGTGACTGTTTGATATTATTAACTATGATAATGAGTTCATCTATTAATTTCTTTCCTGTTTATTTTCACATGTAATATTAAACCAGAATGTTATGCTCCTGAACACAAAATAAAATCCCCCCCTCCCAAAAAAGCCCATTAAAAATTGCAAAACTGGAGACTCTGCACTCCCAAAGTAATCTGGGGGTATTCATGCAATGTGCATTTTAGTAAGGTGGTGAACTTGGGGGCCAATAATGAATTAGGTATATATTCTGAAAGAATAGAACATGTCTGACTGGCTTTTCATGTGTAGGCTAAGCTCCCATTTGGGTGTTTTCACATGAGCAAGCTGGCCGTGGGGTGGTCTGTGGCCGCCTCATGGCTCTTCAGCTGAGCACCCACCCACGCACATGGACTGCATGGGAAGCAAAACTAATGGCCCATGGGCAGCTTCCAACATGGATACTGAGGTTGCAGAGGAAGCTACCACATATTTCCCCTGCCCTGCAGCAGTCCCAGAAACACAACACACAGGCAGCCATTGCCCCACACCACCTACCACCCCATGTCCCATAGCCCTTTCATGGCACACAACCGCGGCAACCATGGAAACAGGAAGCCACAGCAGCTGTTAACCGCTTCCTGCCATGAGCCCAGAAGGCGGTTCAGTCCCTGCCAGCCACAGAGGCACATACCAGGTGGAACACCTGCCGACACAGGATCCCCAACACACCACTCACGGAATGTGGAAAGCAGGGAGCAAATTGTAAACTTTGAATGAATGAATGAATATTTATTTGATTTGTTGCATAGCCAAGGCTATTGCAACCTCTTAAAACAATTACGTACAATAACACATTAAAAAAAACATTGATTCAATACAACCACCAATCATACTTTCACATTAAACATTAGACAAAAAGACCTGCCTCTGCAGCTCTTCTATAGTACAATATTTGGCCACCAATCTTGTGAGATTCGAGTCTATTGGGCTCAAAAATTCAGATAGAAGAGAGCTTGAATTAGGGTAGGCAGTCCTTGACATAATAACCCCCCAAAACCTATGCCTCAACCTAGAAAATTTGGGGCAGTGAAATAGAATATGATCAGGGATATCCACTTCCAAAGAGTCGCAATGTCTACAAAAATGGTCTTCTCTAGGGACCCCTGAGTAGCGCCCTTCAAGAAGAGCCAAAGAATAAACGCAACACCTCAACCTTGCAAAGGCTTGCCTCATCTTGGAATCTGTCCATACAAAAAGATAACTAACCCACGGGCTATGGGGATTGTGTGAAATAAAGTCCAAAGCCACTCTTTGGATTGACAAGAGGAACTGTTCAGTTTGGAGTTGTTGGTCCAACAAGCACTTTTTAAAAAGAGCCATAGTGCCTTTAGGGCCTAATCCCCTCAGTGATAACCCTGAGAAACCTAACTTGTGAATTTCCTGTTCTGCTATTGCAGCCCAAGGACCCAAAAGGCCCACTTCTACTGTGAGGCTCAAAAGAGAATTGCCCTGATTTAAACTAAACTAAACTTTATTGAGCATTGATAATGAGAAGGGAAAGGGAGCGGGGGGTGGGGGGGAAGTACAGCAAAGTCCAAGTAAGCAGTTTGGCCAGGACATGGGCGCCGTGCACTGCATCCCTAGCATGCAGCACAGTCCATGACCCAAAGGCGACAAGCAGCACACCGTTCCAGTCGGGACACTGGAGGAGCTTGGGAAACACCTCCCTGTCTGTACACATCCCCTTCTCAGGAACCTGCCACCTGTTGCCCTTGCCAGCAGCACCCCTGGCAGAAGAACATGTTGGGAACACATCCACATGTGCCTAGCCCCCCCTCCACATCTGGAGCTGCTCACACCTTAATCAGGAGTACCAGCTCACCAGCAGGGGGCGCAACCACCAGGAACTCATCACAGCCAGGTCGCTGAAGAGATCCAGTGCAGCCAGGCAGTCATGGCACTCCCTGGAGGTCTGTGGAAAGCCTTGCGTTCTTAGCAGGGCACAGATGAGAAATACTGGCAGGAAAGGGCTGGATCCCATCAGGCAGAATTCCACTTTAGCGAAAATAGATCAAGGAGGGTCAGCATTTCAGTCACATTCTACTATCTCACCATCTGTGGGGGCTCCATGCCACTGGGCCCCAGAATCTGGAAGTCCAGCACAGTGGCATGATGCCTCAGCTCCATAGGGCAAACACTGTACCCCATCATGCACATGTGCCAACCCACAAGGGCAAAAGCGGCCACGTGAGCTGGATCAAACAGTTCCCCTTGCACATCCGTCCGCACCCATATATCAGCAAAGGCCAGGGTATCAAGCCCACCCCATAGCCTTTGAGACCCCACCGGGCCAGGCCACTCACAATATCCACAAGCGAAGAACCAGGCCCTTGGGGACCCCCATATACACAAGGAGTTGCAAAGATGGGAGGGGGGGGAGATGGATACCCATACTGCTTATAAGCATGTTAAACCGTTGCTTTCCAAAAGGTAAGAGCATACCAGGGCTGCTTTCAAACCCTGGACACCTCAGCCCCCACAACACAAGCCTCACACAGTGACCTTCAGATGACATTGGGGGTGCATGCACCTGCCCTCTCCAATAGAGCATTGTAGTTTCCCCTCGGCTTGGGTAGTAAATGCCCTGTTTGCTGTCTAGTTCAGACACCTTCAGGAAGTTACTGGCATGTGTGGACCATTGGCAGGAGTGTAATCAGTAAACAGAGAGATTGGCTCTGCATCCCAAATGTCAGATGTCATTTGGGATGTCATTTGGGCTGTTCCCAACTTATTGTCATGGGCACAGCCTGTCATGGGATGACAGCAGCCAATCAGTGCCCAGGAGTTGGCCTCGTGCGCCGCACTGCCAATCCCAGGCAGGCACCTGCCCAGACATAGAAGCAGTTCAAAACACTGGCACGGAGCTGTCAACGGAACCCACAGATGATACCAGCAGAGCCTGGGAACACTGGTACCCTGAAGCATCTCCTAAATGCTGCTGAGGAGGGCCTGCAAGCCACCCAACAGATGCAATGTGTCTACTGTCAGTGGTTCGAGGTGATCACTAGGCACTGACTCATTATGCTCTGAACTGACTGCAGCGGGGGCCAGAAGCACAACGCGGAACAGGTGAAGCGCTCAGCACCAGAGAAGAGCCTTCCTCATGAAACAATGAGCCATGAATGAAGGGATGGCCACCCTGCAAGGCAAGATGATGCAGATGATGAGTTACCTGGAAGGTGACACAACAGCTGTCATTTATTTATTTATTTAAATTTATATGCCACCCTTCCCAGAGGCTCAGGATGGCTTACAACATTTAAAATAGAAACCCCCCACAAAACCCATCCAATACTGCCTCCCCACCCAACCCCCAATCATGCCCCTACTCCAAAACCACATACCACCTCACCCCAATCCCCTATCCCTTCTTACCAAATGACTTTTCAAATAAAAAGTCTTACACTGCCTCCAGAAGACACTCAGACCAGGGCAAGAGTGAACCTCCAGTGCTCTGGAGTTCCAAAGCACTGGGGCAGAAACCAAGAACGTCTCCCTGCAAGCCCTTGCTGTATGAGCAAAGCTAACAGATGGTACCCACAGGGAGGCACTCCCAGCCAATTGTAGAGGGCACAATGTGGCATGGAAGGACAGGCGGTCTTTCAAATATGTGGGCCCAGACCATTTAGGGCTTTAACGGTCAAAATCAGCACCTTGAATTAATTTGTGCCCGGAAAGCTATAGGCAGCCAGTGCAGACTTCAAAGCACTAGTGTGATGTACTCTTGGTGACGCATCCCCGAAAGGAGATGAGCCGCCACATTCTGCACCAGCTGCAGCTTCCAAATAGTCATCAAGGGCAACCCCACTGCAGTAATCTAGCCTTGAGGTGATGAAAGCTTGGATAACAGGGGCCAGATCCAAATCTGAAAGGAAAGTCCGAAGTCTCTTGATCAGATGAAAAGTGCTCCTGGCCTTCACCACACCCAGACAATCAGGGTGCAGCAAGGAGTCCAGAAGCACTCCAAAGCTACGAACTTGATTGACCAGAGGGGGCCAGACTCCGTCAATAGCAGAAGTTCCAGTACCCCCACCCCCAGGTCACAAGACCTGCAAACCATCATCATCTCAGCCTTGTCTGGATTCAGCTTCAGTCAGCTCACCCTCACCCTGTCCCCGACAGCCACCAGACATCGGGTGAGCACAGAGACTGCAGGGCCTGGGTTTGATGAAAAAGAGAGTAGAGCTGTGTGTCATTAGCATATTGATGACAATTCACCCCAATCTTCCCATTGAACAGGAGGGGAGACAAAATAGAACCCGGCAGGACCCCTCAGAATAGGTCTTGAGAGGACGATGAGCAATCGCCCATCACCACTCTCTGGGACTTTCCCGACAGGAAGGATCAGAACCACTCAAGACTGCTCCCACACCCTCCACCAGGTCCCATAGTCATGTAAACAACACCTCATGATCAACTGTATCAAATGCTACTGAAAGATTGAACAAGATTAACAGGATAGAATTTCCTCTGTCAATCTCTAGTTGCAGATCATTGACCAAGACCACAAGATCAGTCTCTGTGCCATACCAAGGGTGAAAGTCTGACTGAAATGGGTCCAGAAATCCAATAGCACCATTCAATAACTAGGGATGTGCGAATGTGGTTTGAAAGTTCAGAGTTCGACTCGAACCCGGATAGTTCAGTCGACCGAACCGAACTCGAATTCAACCGAACTGATCAGTCGAATCCAAACCAATTCTGAAGGCCAAAAAAAATGGTTTTGAATGTACGAACTCGGTTTGGAATTCAGCCGAACTCGAATAGTTCAGTCGACTGAACCGAACTTTCGAACTGAACTCAATTTTCGAACCGAACCGAATTTCTGAACTTGGTTTTGTACCTTCTGTAAAAATGGAAGGTTAGAGACAGGCCGATAGCTGGTCGGGGAGTCAGTGTCCAAAGATGGTTTCTTGAGCAGGGGCGAGACAATAGCAGTTTTAAGGGTACTCAACACCATACAAGAGAGGGATTGACAACACCAGTCCCAGTGTGTCAGTGGACCCGGTGGCTTTCACCAATCAGGACAGGCAAGGATCTAATTCACAACTGGTTGCTTTCAGTGCCCCAAGCACCTCCCCCACATTGGTGGGTGACACCGATTGAAACTGATCCAAATAAATAGGACAAGACTGGGTTTTCCACAGCCCTAAACTCTGATTCTGCAAATAAAATGGCTGCACCCAAGTTGCAGTGTCTGGCAGTACCCATCTGGGTAGGGGAAAAAAGCAATGACTGATGGGAGACCATCCTGTCAACCTGAGGGAATGAAGACTGGACTGCCTACTTCAGAATGCCAAGGTGCATAGTCTCCAGGATCACAGCAATCCTAAGGTCACACCTTCAGAGGGAGACAACCATGATGAAGGAGCCAATCCTCATAGGAAAACATGTGACAATAGTCATTTGGATGCTGGCACCTCCAGACTCCCGTCCCAATGATACCCAGCAGTTTGGCATAAACATCTCCACCATGTGTGCACCACCACTGTGGATGTTTTGCTTGAGCAGGTGGTCCAGTTCATTGACCCCAAGGAGTTTATTGAGGGGCTCCAGCATGAGGCGTTCCCCAACTATATGGGAGCAATCAATGGGATCGACATTCCGATCATCTTCCACCTCACATCAAAGATGACTATTGTTACCGGAAGGGCTAATTCTCCATGGTTCTGCAGACAGTGGTGGACCACCATGGGTGGTTCCTGTATATGTATGATGGGTTGTCCGAGTGCAGCCACAATGTCCTCATTTTCTGACTGTTCCCCATTTATGCCAGGATGTATACCAGGGACTTTGGCCCTGACACCATCACTAACATCGAGGGGGTGCCCATGAGACCTATCCTAAACCATGATCAGTCTGTATTTATCAGCCTTCTTTTATCAAGATCATTCCATCCCAGATAAGATAGTATGAGGTGAGATCCAAGGCATCCCTTATTTTACTGATTCTTATTTATTTGCATTAACAGAGAAACAAAATCCTATATGCTCTTTTTACAGATCTGCCCAACAAGAAAGGGAGGCAAAATAAAAAGCCATGGTATGCAAGACTAATCTTCCTTTGGCAGGGTTTGGTTTACAGGGTTTGACCATTTCAAACTGACATTTCATTGTTTAAAAATGCACACCTGCACATTACCAGTTGTGTTAAGGAAGTTTACTAGCACAGAAATGTCTGAATGGTTACTGGAAATCCTGTATGAACCTAGTCATGTTTTTTTGTTAAGATCCCACTGTGGTATCAAATCCCATAAAAGTGACCTGGAGACAAAAAGGGATCAGTACATGATGTTAGTATAAGCAGGAAAGCTGTAGGTAAGGAGATTCCTAGAGTTTATTGAATTAATCTGTGAACATTTTCAGTGTTCAAAGAGTTTTACAATCCTTACTTATCTTCATCACCCTCTCAACAGCTCTATGAAGTCGGTCATTATTATTCAGTGTAAAGATTGGGAACTGAGGCTGAAAGAGCATGCCCGACTCCACCCAATGAATTCCTGACTAGGACTTGGGAGACAAAGGTTCAGATCCCTTCTAAGTCCAACACATCCACTAGACTAAGCCGCTTTCTCAGTACTTCTAGCTAAACAGGCAGCCAGACACTGGCATTACAAAGAGGTGAGTCTCTAGGTGTATTAAGGGGTATTTTATAGGGAATTTTAGCCCTGGGACTGGTAGTTGTGGGTCCACCCCACCCCACCCCACAATAGACTATAGAAGATGCAAGTCAAACAAACATTTTAATAGGCAGCACATCATTAAACATGGGCAGACAGTGACTCATTTAATACCAATAAAAAGATGAGACAATGGATATACTCATTCTGTCAAATTGCTCAGCATGTCATACAATGTAATCAGTTAGACAAAACGGATAAGATAGCATCTTTTTTGGAATGAACACAAGTTGGGCTGCCTGTCATGCTCTGGAATCAAAACGGCAACAACCCACACACAAGTATAATGGTGATCAGCATGCCTTTTCCCTTTTATAGCAGATGATGCCATCATTTGCTATTACCGAACTACATCATACGCCTTAAGGGGAAACCGCAGTGAATATGGGTCCCTGGCCTTAGTCAATACAAACAGTACACTACAATGCTTCTTCCTTGAAGAAGCCACCCATTTATTTTTCCTAATGAAAACAATATGGGCATTTGAACAGCAGAGGCTGAGTACAATTCCATTTGGTAATGTTTGCTGTTCTCTGCTATCCTCATATCAATTACTTTGGAGTAGTCCCAATCCTTTCAACAGGACTGTTCTGGAGTAAGTGGTTTGAGAATCAAAGCCATGGTGATGCTCATAAATATCTTTTAATCCTCCATTTTAGAAAAGCAGTAGTGAGGGCAGTCTTGGATCCCCCAAATTATTTACATATGCAGTTTATACATATTTCCTCATCTGGAACATGATTTCAATATGCAAATCTAGCAGTTAGTTTACTTACAGGATTCACCCAAGATGCTTTGAAGGAGAGTTTTCTTTCTTGTATGAGTCTCGGTGGGCCTTGAAAGGTTAGTTTGCAGAGTTCCAGCCAGACAAAACATAACACAAGCATACTGTGATTCCCTGGAACCCTATAAAGAGACCAAGAATGAAGGCTAATAAACTAGGTGCACATTGCTGTGTATTTGGACAAATCCACCACTGCTTATCTTACAGAGCAGACTGATTGGAAATCAGTCTATAATCATGCTCTTGGATAAACAATCACAGCGCCCCAACTATTCCCCACAGTAACTCCCCATTACACATTTCTTTAAACAAACATTAGGCTCTTAAACTATGTAACTTCCATTTGTATGTTCATGTCTAAGGGCTTCTTTGCCATGAACAGACCTGAAACCGGGTAGTTACTCCAGAAGATCTCACTTCCATTCCCACAAGTAGGGGGAAGCAGGGCTTAAATAACTCTTTTTCTTCCCCATATCTCCCTTGTTGGGAACTTGCAAGAAACTTCCACTTGTGAAGCAGGAAAAATAAGCAGTCAGGCAGACCAGCTGTGTGAGGGACAAAGGAGGAAACATGGTGTTTTCTTGGAACAGGAGACAACTCCAGGAACTGGGGAGTTTCCCCTGCTATAATACACATGAGCATGCCCCCCAAGAGCAGGATCCTTCTTTATTCATTTCAACCCCATTTCTTTGCAGAAGCAACCCCTCTGCTCTTGGGAACACAGGGGAAGCTAAAGTCAGTTAGAAGGTACTTACTTCCAAAAAGTAAATGAGAACAAGCCCTCATAGAGACAATATCATACCTTTTTGAGGTGCATGCAAGTAGCTGGCTGGCTACTGTTCACTGCTAAAATTGTACAGCTGTAAGCAAAGGGTGAGTAGAAGGAAGCTCTCCTAATCTCCTTGACCCTCATTTGATCAGTTTTATTGAGATACAGGTACAGAATCAAATCTGAAAATCTCTGATTGAAAAAAGCCATCTGTAGAATCCCTTCTGCAATCCAAACAAAATGAGAACCAGCTCAAAATGTAACCAAATACTTAAAGAAAATAGACAGAGATAATCTGCATGCATGATGAGCCTCATTTGATCAACACTTCAGATTATGTACAACTTTTATTTAAAGTATTGCTATCATAGCTCATTTATGGTTATGTTTACTTTTTATGACAGACCTTTGCCCAAGAGTCCCAAAGACAGAAGTTTTCAAAATGTTACCTAATTTGGTTCATAATGATAAGGAGTTGATAAATAAATGGTTCTGGCTTTCTTCTCCTTGCCTCCAATAACTTCTACAGGTGTCCTGAATGCCCCATGGAGATGGAAATCAGAAGCAAGTTCAGTTGCCTCCACTAAGAGAAGGAGAGTTATCCTCAGGGGCATGAGCCATTGGTAAAATAAATTGGAGCTTCCAAAACAAGGAGCTAGCAGCTTCAATGGACTGGAGCTACCATTGAACAGAATACCCAGAGGTAGGGAAAGTGAGGAGGAATAGGTAACTAGGCGACAAGCCTTGTGGAGAAAGGAGCCAAGTGGTCAAGAAACATGTGCAGAGACCTTTCACATGGCACAAAGACAATTATTCCTGTATTAGGAAGCAACTGCAGGTACAGCAAATGAATGAAAACAATAGACTAGAACACAAATCACTTTGCTCTTACTTACAGTCAGAATAATATGCCTGTAAGTAAATTAACATCAGAGGCTTTAAACATCAAATACAAGTGCCAAAGGATTGCACATCATGTTATGGAGTCTGGAGAATCTCAACACACTGTAAGATATCCTCACTCTTGCCTATGAGATATTTCCAGTGGCCAGAAAAATATAAAGCAGAACCATTAAGGTTTAAGATCAGATTTTATGTCTCCCACATAACCCAGTGCATGGTATTGCCCTTACAGGAACTGTGCATGTACTGAAGAGAATGATGGAGCAAAAGAATGGGCTTCATGCCATTGCACAGATGAAAGGGACTTTGACGGATATTTGCCATGGGAACACTTGACTTTTTAAGCACTTGATCTAATGTCTGTGCACTCATGGGAATGGAACTAGGGAACTCAGGAAACCTCAGCTAAGTAGTTCCCATTGTATTTACAGTGTAATCCAAACCAGAAACTTTCAATGAACAATTGTTAATGGAGGGGACTGAAGAAGGGAAGATTTTAAGAGAACTTTTGCCATGTGTTTAGCTTTCAGCAACTCCAAGTTAAAGTAGTTTTCTCCTCCTCTTTTTCTCCCTGCTAGTCTGTGTTTTTCTCCACAAACTAGTTTGGAAGCAGCCCCAGTCCATCTTCCTCATGACATATTGTTTCTTGGGTGTATGGGTTGCACTGGAACTAGTCTACAGATCCACATAAGCAGATCCACTAGTCTGCTTCAATCGATCACAGGCAGATGTAAGAGAGGGACTGATCTGGGAGCAGTCTAGCAGTAGCTGGAGTCAGCCTTCAGCTTCATTGAGCATGTCTGGGATGATGCCCCAACTGCACATGCACTATTCAGTTTAGGGGAAGGGTTGAAGGTGGGGCTGGAGGGGTTACAGGCAGGGCTGGGGTCTCTCATACTGGGTTCCTATTGAGGAATCCAGCCAATGAGAATAATCTTTGGGTGAAATTCATATTGTCCCAGTTAATGGCAGCAGAGAATAGGGCTGCCAGGGGTTGGACTTGCTTTGTGTATGCCTAAACTTACTCCAGGCAGCCATTTGTAGAGGGGACCCCAGAGAAACTCTTTTTCAGTCTGGCTGGCTAGCTGTCTGACTTTTCACTGTGGAAGCTTTCCTGAAGAGATCTGGTACAGGACTCTTTGATGCAGCACAGCTTCATACGTGAGTCAATAGGTTTGTGGGGACTGGAGCAGATAGAGGAGAGGAGAGGGGAGGTGTTGATGTGACAGTTATTTATTTATTTGACAGGGTTTTTTTATCCCACTCCCTCCTACTAAAAGCAGCTTGAGGTGACTAACAATTTAATATAAAAATACAATAAAATAACACAATAAATATATTTTTTAAAAGACATAAAAACCCACATGGTGGAGCACAAGATATAAATACAAAAACAAAAAACCTCCCACCTTAGCCCTCAACCCCCCACCTGTACCCATCTCTTTCACCAAAGGCCTGGCAGAACAGCCAGGTCTTACACTGTCTTCAGGAGGGGAGATCCGAGGCCACCCGGGCCTCCACCAGAAGGGAGTTCTACAGCCTTGGTGTGACCACCGAGAATGCCCTCTCCATAGTTGCCCCCCGAGATACCTGGGGAACCTCAATAAAGGCGCTCCTGGCCGACCGCAGGGGACAATCCAGAGCCCAGGGAGTGAAGCGATCCTGCAGATAAGTAGGGCCTAGGCTGTACAGAACTTTATAGCTAAGCATCGACACCTTGAATTGGGACCAGAAGACTATAGGCAGTCAATGAAGAGAACGGAGCATAGGTGTAATGTGCTCACAGCGACACGTCCCCCTAAGGAGGCAGACCACCGCCTCCTGCACCAGCTGCAGACTCCAAACCATCACCATGGGTAGCCCCACATAGAGCGCGTTACAATAGTCCAGTCTTGAGGTGATGAAAGCATGGATGACAGTGGCCAGGTCAGAGCCTAGACGTATGGCCCAAGCCGTCGCACCAGATGTAACTGGCAAAATGCACTCCTTGCCACAGACCCCACCTGGGCATCCAGGCAGAGCTGGGAGTCAAGGTGCACTCCCAGACTACGAACCTGGGGAACCAATGGAGAGCAAACCCTGTCAATGGTGTGGGATGCCAACCCCCCTGCCCTCCCCACTAGCATCACCTCTGTCTTGTTGGAATTCAGCTTCAGGCAGCTCACCCACATCCAGGCCCCTACAGCCGCCAGACATTGAGTAAGCACCGAGACTGCCAGGTCTGGGACAGATGACAAAGAGAGGTAGAATTGGGTGTCATCAGCAAATTGATGACACCGAATACCAAACCCTCAGAGGTATATCTCTACTATCTCTAATGTAATCTATCTCTATTCTCTATCTCTCTCTATGTATATATGTACCTAAAGAATAAGGATTGGGTAGTAGGGAAGGGAATAAGGGATATACATACGGGAGGATTCCTAATGCAGTCATCAGCAGCTTCTGCAAACACACCCTGACAAGCAAGAGAGCTACGCAGAGTGAAGCAGCCCAGTCTTACAATATTAAGGGTTGCAGTGCCATCCCCCAGAGCCCTCCTGATTGGTTCTGGGAGGCAGAGGCATTGAAGAATCACAGGGTGACAATCAACTGCTGGGATCTGCTTGCACTGTTCATTGGCCAGAGATACCCCCATCAAGTCCTTCTCCTCCCAGTTCAAGAGTTCAACACTGTTTCTGGCTCTGAGATGTCTGCTCCCTTCTCCCCTCTCCACATTTCCCTTCAAAAAACACCTGCCATGCAATAATGAAATCAATAACATCTTTTGTTATTGTTATTGATGTTGTTATTATTTTGTCGTTTTCGTCATTGCAATAACGAAAATGACATGCACACCCCTAAATTTATTTATTGCACTAAAGCTATAAGCAAGAAACCTGACTTGTCTTCCACTTTGATTTACTTACGCATAACTTTTAAGTTTCTATTGCAAAAGTCGGCATTTTAACTAATCAGATGGATTGGTCACTGTCAGAGGGACTCTGTTTCAAATCCTCCCTTAGCCCAAAGCAGCTAATCTTGTTTTATCAGGCATCTGCAGAGACCCCACATTAAATTATGTATGCATTTTTAGCTCAGTTCCTAAAGGGGATTTATTCAGTATTTAATAGAAACCATTCCTCTATTTGAATCACCACGCACAACTAACATATTGGTTTTAATAAGCACAAGACAGAACGACTGAGCTTGTGATCCTCACAGCACTCCACTGGCACAGACTCCAACCCCATTGGATCAGACTGCCTGTCAGACATCTAGAGAATCCTCACTGACAGACATACACTGGAGAGGAATTCAGAGGTACAGCTGCAATGAGCTAATGGAGATTAATGCATGCTCCACACCAGTGTGCATATGCATTCTACATGTGTACGGGACCCCTCAGACTTGTAAGCCCTAGTGCAGCTGCACCTAGTACAGCTATGTCCCTGCCTCCTGCCATCTGGGACAGCACTGTGGTATCTGTCCCTGCCTAACTGACATTTAGACTATGTTCACATGATCAGACTACTCCAGGAGTTGTTATTCCAGAGTATTTGCCTTGGGATAAATGCCTCATTTTGCAAGTGTTCACACAAATGCAGAGTGAGGAGGCTCCCCTTGTGGACTAAATGATTAGATACCATGCTGGGGGTCTCTGCACTATGGTGGTTACTCCTTAATTCACTTTTGTTCACACAGTTACCCAAGAGTAAAAAAACCAGAAAAGCAAATGCAACTAGCCTTATCTCTTGTTTCTTCATGGATTATACTCTCAAATCTTCACTTATTGGGTGAAAACAGACATGACGCTAACTCCACTTTAACACTGCTTTAACATTTCTTATGCATGTTGAAGGGCTTTATTGGTGCCCCATGCATGTTTTCACCCATTATGTGTACAAAAGCAAATAATGAGAGGTGAGGGGTTATTACATCAGTGAAAATGTGATCATGTTAAACCCTTTGCCTCTTTTCAACTCCCATCCAAAATACCCATTGGGACACCACAAAATGAGGCTGCTTTCTGACGTTACAAGAACAGCCACACATGGCCAGGTCCCCAAATGTAGCCTTTACAAGGATGGGTATTCTCTCGTGCTAAAAGGGGACTAGTGCATTCTGACGGGTGGTAATCCTGGCAATTAGAGAGCTGCGGTGGCACTTGCAAAAATTCCCATCCCTCTCATGTGACGTTGGAAAGAAGCCTGAGACTTGAGACATAGGATTCTTTGGGTAAACAAGGCTGCAATTTTATTGACTATGACAAGCATCTGAAGATCCAGATTCAAAATCCAGTGGCGAGAAACCCATAACTCAGGAAACGCCATCTCCATTAGATGTAATTGGCGAAATGCACTCCTCTTCTTCACAGCTCCCACCTGGACATTCAGGCAGAGCTGGGAGTTGAGGAGCACTCCCAGCGGCCTGACCCCGTAAGGAAATGGGCTGTGGCTGCATTCTGCACCAACTGCGGTCTTTGAACTGTCACCATGAGTAGCCCCACGTAGAGCATGTTACAATAGTCCAATCTAGAGGTGATGAAAGTATGGATGATAGTGGCTAGGTCAGAGTCTGAGACGTATGGCCGAATGCTGCCACACCAGATGTAATTGGCAAAATGCACTCCTCTTCTTCAGGGCCCCCACCTGGTCATCCATGCAGAGCTGGGAATTGAGGAGCACTCCCAGACTATGAACCTGGTGAACCAGCAGAGGGCGAACCCCATCTATGATGATCCTGACAAGATGGAGGTGATATTAGTGGGGAAGGTGGTGACCTTCCCCACTAATATCACCTCCATCTTGTCAGGATTCAGCTTCAGTTGGTTGGCCCTCATTCAGTCCCACACAGCCACCAAATATCAAGAAAGCACGGAGACTGCCAGGTCTGGCTTGGATGAAAAAGAGAGGTAAAGTTGGGTGCCATCAGCATATTGATGACACCGCACCCTAAACCTCCTTACAACCTCACCAAGCATCTGCATATACGTGTTGAACAAGAGAGGGGACAAGATGGAACCTTCCGGGACTCCACACGAGAGGTCTCAGGGCAATGAAAAATAATCCCTGAGCACCACTTGCTGAGTTCTTCCAACCAGAAAAGAGCGCAACCATTCGAGAACAATCCCACCCATTCTGGCTCAGTCCTGCAAGTGAGTCACCAACATCTCATTGTCAACAGTAGGGGTGGGACTACCGGATCTACTGGTATCCGATACTGCCCGGTATTTGGTGTACCGGCAGTATTGGATTAAACCCGGTACTCCGATGTAATTTACTGGATTCCCCTACCGGATTTTTTTACATTGCGGCCATTCAAATGAATGGCCGCAATGTAAAAAAAAACACAAATAAACCCAAACACTTTCCCTCCCCGAGTCCAGGCTGCGCGGGTGGAAGGGGATTTAAGCAACAAATTTTAAGCAAGCCTGGATTTAAGCAACAAATTTTTTTTCTCCTAAGTCCCTAGTGCGGGCTCCGGGCCACCGCCGGCGACCCAGAGCCAGCACCAGCAGCAGGTAAGTACCGGTACTGTACTGATCCCTGGGGTGGGGATGGTTTAAACCCCACCCCAGGGATCACCCTACCTCTCCACCCAGGGTAATGCCATTGCCTGCCTTGAGCTCCGGGTGGCGGCGGCGGTGGCGGTCCGGCCGCTTCAGCGCTGGTTGCTGTGGCTGCCGTCTTCAGCATGCTACTAGGACTTCTGGGGAACTTCTGGAAGTTCCCCGGAAGGCCTAGTAGCATGCTGAAGCCGGCAGCCACAGCAGCCAGTGCTGAAGCCGCCGGACCACCGCCACTGCCGCCCGGAGCTCAAGGTAGGCAATGGCATTA
>QEPC01007621.1:63077-79698 GCA_003113815.1 Sphenodon punctatus
GGGCTGGACAGGTCAGTCTAATGTGGGGCAGTGAGGGAGACTGTCCATCCATTGGCTCCCAATGTTTCCAGTGGGGCTGGAGAGGTCAGTCTGATGTGGGGCAGCAGGGAACCTGTCCATCCATTTGCTCCCATTGTTTCCAATTGTCCATCCATTTACTCCCATTATTTCCAATTGTCCATTCATGTCCTGCGTTTTAGTAGGTCCCGAAATTTGCCACTGAAACCACCAAAACCATCCCATACATACTTTCAAACAAAACCCCCCAAAACAACAAAAACAAGCAAAAAGCCAAATAAAACCTTATATGAAACAATAAACAGATAACATATAAAGGCAAACACATTAACAGAGTAGATTAACTCCTGGCTAATCACATTGTATGATTGAGTAATTTCAGTATACTTTGGGATTATATTAACTGAAAAAGAAATATTTTCATAATAATAAAAAATGAAAATGGATGTACTGAGAGTCATTCGCCAAGAATTAATCTAAACAAATGTAATGCTCATACTTTAATCTTCTGTAGATACTGTAAATAACGTTTAATTTAATTTCTCACAAATGCCTGCAGTATTTGCACGGCACACAGGTGCCTACAAGCAGTTCTTTAGTTTCGCCAGAGGGCGCTGTTGGCTAAAGTGCAGGGGTGCACTGTGCTGCTTCCCTCCTCCAAGACAACTGCCTTGCGAGCGCGTACAATCTGTAACGGCGGGCTGTTGCCCGTTGTGGAGGGAGCCTACTGCGCATGCGGAGTAGCTGAGGAGGCGGGGGGAGGGCTTTCCTTAGAGACGTTATAGCGCTTCTGGGTTGGTGGCGGCGCCATTTTGAGTTAACTATCGGCCAGAGGCGCTGG
Organism: Sphenodon punctatus; assembly: GCA_003113815.1. Classification (NCBI taxonomy): domain Eukaryota; kingdom Metazoa; phylum Chordata; class Lepidosauria; order Sphenodontia; family Sphenodontidae; genus Sphenodon; species Sphenodon punctatus. The sequence continues at coordinate 63,937 of QEPC01007621.1, forward strand.
TGGCTGCTGAGCGCGACACAAACTGAACGAGCGAGGCTGGACCATGGCAGCGAGCAGGAACCTGAAGCAAGTACGGATCGAGAACAGCTCCTCAGCCGCCCCGCTGGGCATGGTGGGGGGCGGCGGCCTGAAGGGGCGGCGGGGACTGGAGCCGGCGGAAAGCGAGGGGGCGGCCATGGCGCTGGCTCATGGGGGAAAGGAGGCCGGCGACGAGGAGCAAGGGGGTGGCTTCACTATCGACATCAGGAGCTTCCTCAAGCCCGGCGAGAAGAGCTACACGCAGCGCTGCCGCCTCTTCGTGGGGAACCTGCCCACCGATATCACCGAGGAGGACTTCAAGCGCCTCTTCGAGCGCTACGGAGAGCCCAGCGAGGTCTTCATCAACCGGGACCGCGGCTTCGGCTTCATCCGCCTGGTAAGTGTCCGGCCTGATCCCTCTTCTCAGGGACCCGGCTCTGCGTGATAGACACCCCCCCCCCGGCCGCCGCCTCGCTGTGGGTGAAGGCAAAATTGCCCCTTTCTCCGCTTCCCCTGTCGGTCCCGCCCCCCCTCGGCTCCCTCCCTCTATGGGTTTCCGTGCAAGACACCCCCTTCCCTCCTGTCTGACGCGCCGCGCCCCCTTCCCCCCATGGACCCACTGCCTGTTTCTTCCCTCGGCCCGGCTGTATCTGAGAAACCCGTCTCGCATCTTCTCCCCGCCGGCTCCCATGCTTTATGGGCTGATGCAAAGCCACCCCCCCCCCCGTTTCTTCTCTCCCTGCCTCCTTCGCCTCCCCTTGTTTTCTCCATCGACCTCTATCTAAGCCATCTCCGCACTGGCTCCCTTCTATGGGATGCTGTGCGACATCCTCTCACCGGGTATGAGACACACTCCCGCCTCGCTGCATATGCGACTGTCTTTTAACTCTGTTACTTTCCTTGGCCTGTGTGTAAGAAATCCCCCCCTCCAACTCCCCGCCTTCCGGAAGAAACCCCTCCCCTGGCCTTTTTCATGGGGTAGGAGGGTAAGAAACGGCTTCCCCTGTTTCTTATCTTCCTCTAATACCTACATGCCACTTGCGTGAGGGCCTTCTCTGCTGCCTCGCTCTGAGTGACTGCCCCCTTATGCCTTTGATGCAGTTTCTTCCCCCACATTCCTCGGAGTGCTCGCTCCTTCCCTACCCACCAAATCAACACTTGTCCCTAATCTCTCTTCTCCCTCTTAAATACACCAAGATCACTGCTTGTTCCACCGCCTTCCCCTCTGCGTTCTCCTCCAGACTATAGACGGCCAGTGCAGAGAACGGAGCACAGGTGTAATGTGCTCCCAGCGACCTGTCCCTGTAAGGAGGTGGACTGCTGCATTCTGCACCAGCTGCAGCCTCCGGACCGTCGCCATGGGCAGCTCCACATAGATATATAGTCCAGTCTAGAGGTAGTGAAAGCATGGATGATAGTGACAAGGTCAGAGACAGACATGAAGCTGACCCACCAGATGTAATTGGTGGAAAGTGCTCCTCGCTCCAGCTCTAGCCTGGGCATCTAGTTGGCACTTCAAGTCAAGGAGCGCTCTGAGCCTGGGCAGCCAGTGGGGGACGAACCCCGTCAATGACGTGGACTACCACACACACTGCCTTCCCCACTAGCATCATCTCTGCCTTGTTGGGATTCAGCTTCAGTCTACTTGCGCTCATCCGGTCTCCCACAGCCGCCAGACATCTTGTAAACACCGAGACTGTGGGGCCTCGGTCTGATGAAAAGGAGAGAGAGAATTGGGTGTCATCAGCATATTGATGACACTGAACTCCAGAGCTCCACACAACAGTATCCAATGGCTGCATATACACATTGAACAAGAGAGGGGATAAGATGGAACCCTACGGGACTCTACAGGAGAAATCCAAAGGAGATGAAAAATGTTCCCCGAGCACCACTCGCTGAGTTCTTCCGGCCAGGAACGAACGGAACCGTTCAAGAACAGCTCTGCCCCCCAGGCTTGATCCCACAGATGAGTCACCAACAACTCACAGTCAGTGGTATCAAAGACAGCTGATAGATCTAACAAAATCTACAGGGTCGAGCAACCCTGGTCTAATTCATGGTGGAGGTCATTGACCAAGGCCACAAACGCAGTTTCATTGCTGTAGCCCGGACGAAAGCCAGACTGAGGGATCTAGAAAACTCAGTTTGTCCAGACGATCATGTAGCTGCTGAGCCACTACCCCATAAGATGACCCCATAAGCCTAGGTGCTTGAATGGTGCTTTCGTTTTCTCATTCATTCCAATAGGGATTAATCATACCCCATTCATATTCAAGCATTTACCGTCAGTTAAAAATAATAATAATAGAACTGCAGCGCATGAACCAGTGGGGCACAACTGACCCCATTATCTTTGAGGAATACATGAAATATGAAGTGGTACAGGTTTGCTAAAAAAGTTCAATGAATGTTTTTGTACAACTTCTGGGGTACCATACAACCTCATAGTTGGGGGAGAGTTAAGACCAGGCTTTCAATATTGTTTGTTACAGCTGCCCTTTACTCCCTGAAAATGATTTCTAACTGTATAAACACACCAAATCAAGAAATAAACTAACTTGAAAGAGTAGAGAAGCTTGTTTCAGTCCATGCAACCCTTCAGTTTTCTGAAGTCCATGAAAATAAAAACGAATGTTCGGAATCGGAAACTATTGATATTTCAGAAACGGTGTCTGATTAGACAAAAAAAACTTGTGATATATTTTATTCTTTAAATAACATGATATTGGTTTCATGTGGTGAATTTTGTCTCCAGCCTTAGGGGAATGTGTGTTTCTGAGCTTTTTTCCTGAAAATGAGGGTTTCTTTTGTTTCTGGAGGATGCTGATAGCACAATCATCAGCATCCTCCAATTTTTTTTTCCAGTAGCCAGACTTTATCCTGATATTAAACCGTTCTTGCCCCACTACACCCCTGAATCAGTTGCCAGTCTCATTTTCTGGGCACCAATGGCTCCCGTGTGCCTGCAGATTTCATGCCCTGGGTGCTTAGATGGGCAAACTTTGCATGTAGTGTCTCTTTGTTTTAACAGTTTTTATAGCCAACTGAGTAGTTTTGCATAGGTTCTCTGAAGAGCTAAATTCAGCTTACCTTGGTTTGGACAAGTGATTACTTTGGGAGTTCAAAGAAAAAACTATAGAATAAGAATGAGAACATGCAGGGGGTGGACTATATGGGTGGCCATGGGGTGGGGGTGTAGCATCTCCTCTAAAAACACCAAAGGTGAAAGAGAGACGTAACACCCCTTCCTCATGCCTCCACTCCAACCTATATGGTAAGGAAACCTGGCAAAAATACCTTATGTTTTAATTTACATTTTATGTCATTTTCTTTTAGCTACAGTATTAAACTGATACTGAATAATATAACTGCAAGCCAAAAGAGTAAAATTTTGGTAAATTCTTTAAAAAAATCTATTTGTCAGCCTTTTTGCATGGAATCTTGGAACTGTTAGTGAAGGCCAGATCATCACTCACTAGACTTGAAATTAGTTCCATGCTGTGTGAAAGCTATTCTCCCCTGCCCTCCCCGGCGATACCATCTACATGAACAGATAAATACTTTTCTTCTCTGGAATGTGTATGCAAAATCTCCTAACAAATCCGTGAATTTCATATCCAAGTGCAAAAGGAGAATGTTGTGTTCGAATAAATGCTGTGGGACAAATAGGCAAATTAAGGTTAAAGGTCTCATGAGGGCAGGGGTGGAGAAATGTTACTCTGAGAATGCTTGTGACAGCATAATACCAGTATATGTACAACTTCTTTTTTTTTCCCCTGAAAAGGAATCTAGGACACTGGCTGAAATTGCAAAAGCAGAACTGGATGGCATTATTCTGAAGAGCAGACCACTCCGAATTCGATTTGCTACACATGGAGCTGCCTTAACAGTCAAGAATCTTTCACCTGTTGTTTCCAATGAGCTGTTGGAACAAGCTTTTTCTCAGTTTGGCCCAGTGGAGAGAGCAGTAGTTGTAGTAGATGACCGTGGTAGAGCTACAGGAAAAGGCTTTGTAGAGTTTGCAGCAAAACCCCCAGCACGAAAGGCTCTAGAAAGATGCAGTGATGGAGCATTCTTACTAACAACGTAAGTTATGGTATTTATTGCTTGTATTTCATAATGTGTAAAAAATACTATATTTACAACCCTGGCCACATCTTTTATTTTGTTCTCAGAAGTTGGGATGCCAAATCTGCTGTGAAACAGCTGTGATCTGGAAGGTCATCCTTTGTACCCACATCAAAACCTTGCTTTGTTTAAGCATTTTCCAAGAAAAATAGCATTTGTTCTATGTACCTTACTTACTAAATTTAAATACAGCTAGTCAGCTTAATATAAAGTAATAATTAACTTTATATTATTTCCTCTCTAGCTATACATAATTCTCAAAAGGTAAACTGATTCTTGTTGGTTTCATTATTGCTTACAATTTACATGGTATACAGTAGCGCTAGTGAAAACTAAGTAAGATGCTAATTGGTTTTCACTTTACTGGATCTTGGCAAAGCTATTAGCAGAGTCATTAAAGCTGCCCATTGTCAGACTCACAGATATGATCTTGCATCGCTTCATATTTTGAAGAGTTTTGCTTTTGCAACTGTAAGGATTAGAAGCTTAAAATGAGAACTTGTGTTCTGCAGAAGTAGATGGCAGTGTTTGGAAGGTATTTATCTTGCTGACCAGTGGTGTGTGGATTTTTCTAGTCTGTTACTAGCTGCACATTCTTCCTCACCCACCCATTTTTATATACCTTGTTTTATCTAGCGTGTGGCTTCCGTGTTGGTCAAAAAGAAAAAGAATCGATGGAGACAAAGTAGTTCAGATGATACCTTGTATTGGACCAACTTCTGTTGGTGACAGTAAACAAGTCAGCCCAAAGAAGGGCCTTGCGTGGTGCGCAAAATTCCTTGCTATCACCAACAGAAGTTGGTCCATTAAAATATATCATTTGAACTACTTTGTTCCATCTATTCCTTTCCTTGTTCATGTGTTGCATACATTTTCTAGCAGTCATTTCAAGTTGCTTTGGCAATTACTGTTCAAAAGTGCACCTGTACAGGAATAAAGGTGCAATTTTATTTTGTATTCAGCTGATCATCCTGTGTGAATGAATGGAATTATGTTGAAGTACATTGAGAATGCATTAATCTAGCCTCTGTTTTAAAAGCTAAAATATTCTTTAATTAGATAACAAACATTCTCTGCAGGTCCCTGTTCCTCATGAATTGGATATGCTGGAATTTGCTGCAGAATTCTGTTCCAGAATCCACTGTAACTTCTTAAAAGCTCTATTTTGAGAAGAAAATCTTGCACAGGTTAACAGAACATAATCAGTGCAATCTTTTTGAAACACAAGCTTTGAGATGTAAACTGTTCCCACTTTTCACAGGTTAATTGAGAGCTTCTGATGATTGTGCTATCATTTATATCGTCTGCTGTTATACCAATGTTTTCACCAGAAATATTCAACCCTAAGCTGCTGCTCTGGTAAAAATGTTTACTCATGACAGTTAAAATACAGGGACAGTAATATAGCTGGCTGTTCAATATGAGAACCACTGAACTGTTTGCTTGCTGCGGCAACATGGCAAATTGCTAGTTTACTGCACAGAGAATCGGGAGACCCGAGGTCTGTTTCTAGAATGGTTACCAACCTGCTTTGTAATGTTGGGCGAGTCACTTTATTTTAATTTGCCTTTGGTTCCTTTCCCACTTATCTGTTGAAATTGTAAACTCTGGGTCATGAATTGTTTCCCATTATCTGCTTGTACTGATAGAATGGGATCCTGAAATTGGTTGGCTTTCTAGACTTGGTATAATTATACCTGTATAAAATGTAAATAAATCCTTTATTATTACATTTAGGCCCTTTTTACACAGACACTCTAACACCAATAAAATGGGTGTTACGTTTTATTATACATGGTACAGGGCAACACGGCAGCCCTGCAACATGGACCCTTTTCACACAAGATGCCTCCACCCACTTTCGCGCTGTGGAGATGAGTGGAGACGTCTGTGTAAACACCATGGGCAGTGGGTGGGATGCATGTCGATGGGTGGAAGTGTCTGTAAACACTGCGGGCGGTGGGTGTAGGTGCGTGTGTGCTCCCGCGCAACACCCATCTCTGCCCACCCGCAGACTCCACTGCTGATTGCTCCGTTGGTGGGTGGAGATGGGTGTTGCACAGGAGCATGCCTGCACCTACACCCATTGCCCAGTGTTTACACAGATACCTTCACTCATCTCCACCCAGCGAAATGCACCCCACTCACTGCCCGTGGTTTTTACACAGACGCCTCCACCCAGCGAAACTGAGTGGAGGCACCTCGTGTGAAAAGGGTCTATGTTGCAGGGCTGCAGTGTTGTCCTGTATCATATGTAATTAATAAAATGTAACACCCATTTTATCGGTGTTATAGTCTGTAAAAAGGGCATTAGTTCATTAGAAACCTGGGACTAACTTTTTCAAACCGTTGTGCCTAAAACTAGGAACCTAAATCACTTTTATTTGTAGTGTCTCTATTTTCAAAGGAACTAAATACTCGCAACACATTGAGGATTGTAAATCCTCACAGCGCTGAAAATAAGTGCTTAAATATTCTAGGTACCTAATTTTAGCCTTTATATGTCTTTGAAAATTCTGGTCTAAGCTTTTGAATTTCTTAGGCTCTTATGAAATTTAGGTTGAGCTTGTCAATGGGTATGCTTACTGATCAATGAGGGTATCCTTATGGTGAATCAACACAAATACTGCCATGCTTTCCTACGTGTAGTCTGCTGCCTACTCATTGGGTGAGACTGGCTAAGATCAAACAGAAATTTCTCCAGTTGTGCTAGGGTTGAGCCTTATTGCAGATACATTGTGTGGCTTACACTGCAGAAATTACTGTAGCAGATTGAGAGATTTTTCAAGTGGCTTTAAAACTATTCTGGTCTTAAACAAGCACTACACTGTTCCTTTATATTGCATGACATTATGACTTAGAGAAATATACATTGGGAAAAGGAGTGAGGAAAAAGAAAATTGTGAAGCTGCCAAACTCTTTGAATACTGTACTATTTTGTACTGTAAAACAATTTTTAAAATATTCTAGTAGCAGGACTGATTTTAGGGTTTTATGTCTAGACCTACATAGCAAAGAGACTTTTCACATTTGTTTTATCGATTTTGCTATCTTATAAGAACATAAGTGCCATCACTGGGTCAGACCAGTGGTCCGTTTATCCCAGCATCCTGTCTGAGAGTGGCTAGCCTCTGTAGCTTTAGGGAAACGCACAAGAGGTCATGATCCATTTCCTGCTATTTACAGCCAATCCCTAGGCAAACTCATTGCCTCCCACGGTTTCCAATACCACCTATACGCTGATGACACTCAACTCTATCTCTCCACTCCTTCCCAGTCCCCCTCTGTTCAAGCTCGTCTCACCAACTGTCTCTCCGATATCTCCACCTGGATGTCTCAATGCCAATTCAAACTGAACTCCTGATCTTCTTTCCCTCTTCCTCTCCCTCTTCCCTGTCAATTACAATTGACGGGGTCTCCATCCTTCCTGGTCCCCCAAGCCCGCAGCTTGGGCTTCATCTTCGACTCACACCTCACCTTCAAACTCCACATTGACTCCGTTGCCAAAGCCTGTCGCTTCTCCCTCCACAACATTGCCAAGACCCGCCCCTTTCTGTCTGTCTCCTCTGCCAAAACTCTCATCCATGCCCTAGTCATCTCATGCCTCAACTATTGTAACCTTCTCCTCGCTGGCCTTCCCCACTCTCACCTCTCTTCCGTTCTCTGTTCAAAACTCTGCTGCTAGGATCATCCACCTGGCCTGTCGCTTTGACCATGTGTAGCCTATCCTCTCCTCTCTCCACTGGCTCCCTCTTCCTGAGCGTATTCTGTACAAGCTCCTTGTCTTCACCTACAAAGCCCTTCACAACATTGCTCCCTCTCTGCCCTAATCTACCTCCGGACCCCTGCTCGAGCACTTCGCCCCTCTTCCATCCCTTCCCTCAACCCCCCATGCCTCCCCTGCTCCCCCAACTGCCTTTGTCCCTTCTCCCTCGCTGCCCCACATGCCTGGAACTCCCTGCCCTCATCCACCTGGCCCACACCCTCCACAACTTCAAGTCCCTCCTCAAAACCCACTTCTTCTACTCCGCCCTTCTGAACTCCTGCTAAGCATCCCCACCCAGGATTATCCCCCACCGGTTATCTGCAAACTCCCAATTTACTGTAACTAAGCCAAGAATGTGTACCTGAGCTCTTGCATCCTCATGAATGTTGCATCCCATGTCTCTCCCCCCTTCCTTGTGTCCCCTCCCCCGTCTTTAGATTGTAAGCTCTCGGGCAGGGACCGTGTCTATCTTATTCTCTGTAAAGCGCCAGGTACATCGCTGGCGCTATATAAATGCTTATAATAATAATTAATTTACTGTCCTCCACTGACAGTCGGAAGTCTGATCCCCTGACCAACTTGATGTTTAGCCATTTATGGACCTACCCTTTAAGATCCCCCTCCCATGGAAGAAGCGAAGTTGCTTTCTATAGAACCTTTTTCACAGTGATTTGCTTTGTATTTGTAAACTCAAACTGTCTCTACTCCAGCCTGGAACAGATTTGCTTGTTATGGTGAGGAGTTACCTTGTTTCACAGAGAAGATCACACACATCCAGGATGGCCTTATGGTCACTAATAACCAGCTCAGAAGAGTACTCCAATGTAGCACTCTTCCTACAAGAATTCAGCGTATTCTCGCTGTCACTGTCGCTCACCACAGAAATCCTTGTTGGCAATCAGCAGCAGCAGCACCACTTATCCTCTTGGCTCTTCCTGACAGAAATGTCACGGTCTTCAGTGGTACTACTTGGTGGATAAAATCCCAACTCTGCTAGAACTCGACTAATAGAAATTGTCAACGGCTCCTTTGAGGTGAATTTACTATCATTATGATGTAAAAACAGGTGAAAGGGATGGAGGGAAAATGCCCCGCCTCCTCCTGAGTTTAGGGTCAAGGAAACAGTACGCTCTTTAATTTTTGTTACTTATACCCCTCTGATGGCAACATGGTCAACACTGCAGGGATCATGGGCTCTGAAAAGGCTCCCTTCCTTGCCTGCATTTGGATTTACTGCAAGCTGGACAAATGTGTGTGGCACTACCACCATTTCAAGAAGAATGAATGGTATCTTGACATCAACTATTACTTTAAGCTTTTTGCATTGACCTCTAGAATTACCCCTAACAAATAGATTACTTATACTCGTGCATGCACTCTGAAACGAGGCTGAAATGTAAGCTCTTCCTTCTAGGTAAAATCTTGTAGTGTTGACTCAATCCTTATTTGTCACTTCTTTCTCAGTAGCTTTTCCTGAGTGAGCACTGACTAAGGCATGCAAGAGTTAATCTAGAATTATTATTTTTTTCCTTATATGGAACACAGTTCTCCAGGGCAGACATATTGGGGGCTTCTGTTATTTCTATGTTTGGACAGGCCATTCTTTGTTCCATGTTGTATACTCATTAAAGTCAGTAGAACTACTTACAAAGTGCAATCTTGGACCCATTGAATTCAGTAACTCAGTTTTCATTGACTCAGTGGAGTTGGCATAAAACCCAAAAGTTGCTGCGATCCAGTTAATCTTCAACTTAAATAACAGTTCATGTTAAGCTCCCCAGTAGAAGTCAGTGGGACTCAATGAACTGGGGGAGAGCCACAGCCCCTTGATTAGAGGGGATTGTCAGGGCAGTGACGTTACCTCCTACCCGCTGACTATACTACTGCTGCTATCTAGGAACTGCAGCATCTTCACCTTCAGGAACAGCTGCTGCTGCTCATATTGTAGCTACTGCTTGATCTAGGAGTGTGAAACTTCTGCAGTTCCTGGATTTGTGAAAGGGAAACAGTCCCCTGCATCCTGAGGTAGGGCCCAGCAGGGGCTGAGGCCAGTACAAGGGTGCAGAGGGGAAAGCTTGAGGAAGTTCTGGTGCTGGACCCTGTGGGCACCCTCATTGCCCTTCTGCTACAGTGAGTAGGGACCTTCAGCAGCACCAGGGCAGGAGGGGAGGAGAAGGGCCTGTTCGGGGCGGGATTAGGGTGGGATATTTGAGGCAGTGGCATGATCAATGGGGGAGCTGCCACTGCCCTGACAATCCTGTGTGTGTGTATTGCCAAGTGGGAGTGACTACTTTCTCCCAACTCCATATGGGAGAGCTTACCTGTCCTTTTTATATGTGCAAAGGTTCACTGGATCACAGCCAAGAAAAGGTACTACTCCGTATGAGAGGGTACTAGTCTATACCTTCTTTTTTTGCATGAAGTTCCTTTCTTCATTAATATGTTGTTCTTTCCATGAGAGATGCCCACCATAAATGACTGTGCTACCTCTCTTTTTCATCCTTCCATGATCTACTGTGACCCCTGTGGTTGGCCAGGAGTGCGCTCTTGCGGGTGGTATCAGCCAGTCATGTCCGTATGACAAGGGCCTGTAGGGAAGCGTTTTCGGTTGCTGCCCTGGTATTGTGGAACTCCCTTCACTTTGAGGTCTGTCGGAGCCTGACCATATTCCAGAGGCAGTGTAAAACCTTTCTCCTTGGTAAAGTATTGGGCGGGGTGGGACTAGGGTGGTTTTTTTTTTTGGTTTTTTTTAATGAAGTCTTTCAAAGAAAGTTTAATTGTATTTTGTATTTCATGTAAGCCGTCCTGAGCCTTGTGGGAAGGGCATGAAAGAAGTTTAAATAAACAAATAAGCACCTTGCAGAGTTTCTGTGGTTGATATCTTGGACTTCAATTACTAATGTTATTAGCTTTTCATTATCTTGAATTCAGCAATTTTCATTATTGTAGACTTTTTGAACTTCCTTAACTTGCATATTATTTGAATGTTGAAAAGAAGCTCAGAATTGATATAGCTGGAAAATCAGAATCCGCAAACCACTTGGTTACTTGTTTGGGTTGGATACTATGGATGATGATGATTTGTCGAACGACAGAACTACAGACCAGAAAAAAAAGTCGCTTATGCTGAAATAATGGTGTAACTTATAAATTTGAACAGAATTAACAAGATTTATCTGCTCAGTTTGCAGATAGTCTTATAAAAAAAAATTGCTCTTTTTATTTTTTACAAAAGCCAGGTAAAAGTTAGAAGAAAAGCAACAATATTTTCAAGGTTTAAAATGGATTGTCTAAGATAAATGTATGTATTAGGGCCCTGTATTCTTCAAGCACTTATGTGTACAGTCTCACTGAAATAAATGGTATGAGTCAGACATGTTTTTTCGGGATGAGTGCCTACTGTATTGTAGTTTTTTCTTCTTAAAAATACATTAGATGCAATGGAATTACAGTTAACAGAACTTAAAACCATTTAAAGAAAACTGCCTGTAACTATAGTTAGTTTGTGTGTATTTCGTTGGTCAGATTCTTTTAAAGAACTTATCTACTCTTTTTGTAGAACCCCTCGGCCTGTTGTTGTAGAACCCATGGAACAATTTGATGATGAAGATGGACTACCAGAGAAATTAATACAAAAAACACAACAGTATCATAAGTAAGTTGGTTTTAAATTTGATTGATTGATTGATTGATTATGGTCTTAAGTTATTGGGAAATGAGCTAATACTGTTCTACTTTGACATATTGCACAAATAAAAAAGGTGAAGTAAGAAGGTGTCCTTTTAAAAAAAATAAAAAAAAAAAATAAAAAAAAAAAATGGAAAGCTAGTCAAAATGAGAAAAATAGGAAAGAGCATAAGCATTTGGAAATTAGAAGTAAAACATCAATAAGGAAGACCAACAGGGAATTTAAGTATTGACTTACTAAAGATGCCAAAACTACTAATCAAAACTTTTCCAAGTACATCAGAAGCAGGAAGCCTGCTAGTGTGTCAGTTGGGCTATTAGATGACCAGGGAGTGAAAGTGGGTATAAGGTAGAAAAGCTAAACGACGTCTTTGATTTGGTTTTCACTGCAGAGAATGTTGGGGAGATACCCACACCAGAACTAGTCTTTGTAGGTAATGAATCTTGTTAGACCCGTGACCCCTTCCACAACTGAATATTGGGGGCTGGTACCCCAATATCTAAACGACCTCTTAAATTTAGGCGGAATTAACCAGATTAACTCGTGTGGGGTCACTCGTGCCAAAAGGATCAGTCCAAGACGTGGTACGCTACTCTCGGTTGGGGGGAGGTATCCCTTCCCAAAGTACCAGACAGGAAACGAGGTGCTTCAAGAAAAAGGGGTTCGTTATTACAATGATGGAGAAAGGAAACACCCACCCACCCACACAACATAATACAAAGACAAGCCTCCAGTTTGGCTGGCTCAGTAATATAAGCAGCGGCTGGGAAAGTGAAAGTAACTAGACGAGAGCGAGGAGAGAGACAGGGTCAATGGTTGGCAAAAACCCCGAAGGAAAGCAGTTACCTATCCTGGCTATTGCAAGGGGACAGTGGTTCTGTAGATCCTGCAGTGTTTGAGGGGTGAAGATGACAGACCGAGGGGGTGGGGTGGGGTCTGGGAGTAATCCTTAAAATGGTCCCGTACAGAGTAATCTGCACATGTCCATGTTCAAGAGCAACTCAACTTGGACAGGGAAACCTGGGGCAGTTATAGGGACTTGCACAAAGAATTGGGGGGGGGGTCAGAGAGGATTTTCAGAGATGTCCAGAGTGAAACACAGGGAAAGCTCCAGATGGATCTTTGAGAAACAGAAGAGCATAAACAGGGTCTTTGGTGTTTCTGAAGGGGTGAAAAAGTATCAACATAGGGCATAGGGATTTTCCCAAGAGACAGGAAGAGAACCATAGTTAGGTGAGTTTTGAAAACATGGGACACTTAAGGACCTTTTATGATCACACCTGGAGGGTCATTGCTAACTAGGAGTCTCCCAGATTTACCAGGTGTTCTTATCAAAAGGGAGGAAGTCCTCTACTCGACTTGCCCCACGTCTTACTCAGGGCTCCTCCTAAATCCTTCCCCGAGGCTAGACTGGTTTTGAAAGAAGGGGCTTGTTAAACCTCCTGAGCTTTAGCACAGGCCTACTCTGAACTCTTGATCCCTCATCCTGGGCCCCTCAGTTCTCTGGTTCATCAAACAAACTGTGTTTTACAGGGTGCTGCTTTGCCAGGGGGGGTTAGGGGGGGTGTCTGCTGTTTTGTGGAAAAAGGCACCTTTGGTAACAATCTGATGAACAGTTGCACATCAGCGTGACTCTAGAAGAGATTTTAGAACAAATGGACAAATAAAATGGTAACATCACAGAACCTGATGGTATATTCACCCAAGAGTTCTGAAGGAACTCAAATATGAAATTGCAGAACTACTATTGGTAATTAGTAAACTGTTGCTAAAGTCTGTCACTGTATCTGAGGATTGAAGGGTATAACACCATCTTTTTTCTTTTTTTAAAAAAAAAAGCTCCAGAGGTAACCCTGCAAACTACAGTCTGTTGAGCCTGACCTTAGTGCTGGGCAAACTGGTGGGGACAGTTGTGAAGGACAGAATTATTGGACTTATTAATGAACATGACATAACGGGGAAGAGCCAAGATAGTTTTTGCAAAGGAAAGTCATGCTTTTCTAATCGCTTGGAATTTTTTAGCGTGTCAACAAGCATGTGGATAAGGATGAACTGGTCAATATAGTGTATCTTGACTTTCAGTATGCGCTTGATAAGGTCCTTCACAAGAGACTCTTTGAAGAAACTTAAGTAGTCATGGGGTAGAATGGGTTAGTAAATGGTTAAGGGATAGGAAACAAAGGGGAGAACTAAAATGGTCAGTTTTCACAATGGAGAGAAGTAAGTAGTGGGATACCTAAGGGGTCTGTAGTAGAACCAGTGTGGCTTAATATATTGATCTGTGGCTTGATCTGGAAAAGGGAGTAGTAAAGAGGGAGGTGATTACATTTGCAGATAAGACAAAGTGATTCAAGATAAGACTGATGGTCTGCAAGGAATAACAGAAGGGTCTTGCAACTAAGTCAACTGGGTGACTGCAACTAAGTGGCAGATGAAATTCAATGTTGACAAGTCAAGTTTATTAGACAAAGCTTTCGCTCTAGCCATCGCAACAATATACACATCATAAAAAAGGTTAACAAGATAAACATCAAACTGTTAACCCATAATACAAAAATAGACTTGACGTGTTGACAAGTGAAAAGTGATGCACAGAGAGAATAATAACCTTAACTATACATGAAAAGTGCTGGGTATTGGGCGTTACAATTCAGGGAAAGAATCCTGGAATTGTGGACAATTAATTGAAAACCTCAACTCGGTGTGCAGCAGTGGTCAAAAAGGCAAACTGAACGTTTTGAATTATTCAGAAAGAGAATAACACACAAACTATAATGGTGCTGTATAAACTTATGGTGTATCCACATCTGCAGTTCTGGTCACCCTATCAAAAAAATAGAGTAGAACTGGAAAAGGTTCAAGGAAGGGCAGCAAAAATGAACCGGGGTATGGAATGACTTCCATATGAGGAGAGGCTTGATAGGATAGGGCTCGTCAGCTTGGAGAAGAGACCACCGAGAGGGGATATGATGGAAGTTAATAAAATCATGACTTGCACAGAGCAAGTTAAAATAGGAAGTTGTGATTTACACTGATGGTACTAGAACTAGGGGACACGCCATAATTCTAACTGGCCACAGATTTAAAACACGTAGATGAAAGTATTTTTTCACTCAACGCACAATTAACTTGTGCAACTTGTGCTGGAGGATGAGGTCAAGGCTAGTAGCATATCTGGGTTTTAAAAAAGGATTGGATAAGCTTGATGGACCATTGGTTTGACCGAGTATAGTACTACTTATGTTCTTATCTGATAATAGGATGGAGTGTGCATTTATGAATATCCAGTAGGCAATTCTTATACTAAAAAAATGTATCAGAATTGTATAACACTTTGAAACTGTTAGGGTTTCCTGATTATAGTAAAATGCAGATAGAGTACCACAGTGAAGAAATAAAAGTTCTTGTATTTGAAACTAATCAAATAATAATTTTACTGTGAAATGTATAGCTGCTATCCAAAAAGGTAGTAAAAGCACAAATTTGCAGAAATTCAAAGTTGGTTTTTTGTTTTGTTTTTTGAAAAGATAGTTCCCTGCTGTTTACTGACGTATTAGAGTAGTACAAAGGCTTGATTTTCTAAAAAAGATACTGTTAACTAAAGATCTGTTATGTTTCAGTTTTTAAAGACTAATCTGGTTTAATCTAGGCTTGCTGGGAGAAGTTAGGAATAACAGATGGATGGCCCCAGTATCATTTCATCTCTCATGCTCTGGGATTTCCCTATGTGCTTTACCTTTTGGGTGCAACTCTGAAACTAAGCAAACTTCTTTGTTTGCTAAACTTGAACTGCGTGCTTGCCATGCAATTTCAGGATTAATATATTTGATCTGAAAATTACGATCCTGCTAAAGACTTGGTTAGCCACAATGCGGGCAATAACTAAAAAGCAGGTAGTTTGATCAAATTGCTTTGCTGCTGGTGCAAATCCCATTGATGTTAATGAGTCTTGCAATGGTGAAGCACATGACATCCTAAACTTGCCTTACTTCAAACGAGGTATTCTGTTCTGATTTGGTTTGTTTAGGAACTATGGGACAAGTAAAGAAATAATCAAGATCAATTCACCCATATTTGGTCCAAATTTTGGTATGCATCAGGATAGTAGTATCATTAATTCATAGAATTATTATTATTATTATTATTATTATTATTATTA